>JARHVA010003508.1:512500-582500 GCA_037957365.1 Torreya grandis | reverse complement strand
TATCACTACCATATTTTATATGTAGACTCTTACATTAAATTCTATCTTGTGTAATCTTTCCACTAATTTATCAAGTAACATTGTATGATTGTCGTTATGATGGTGTGTTCTTTTCCAATTACATGGTTATTGCAAAATGAATATCTAATATGTTTTGAACTTTGTAACAATTATTGATTCCTATAGATGTTTTTTTAAAACTTGTATAAACATCCTTTGATTTAAATATGGAGTTAATGGTGTGAGGATCCTATAAGCTGGTATGAGGGTATATACCTCAACAGGTATCATGAACTCCTATGCTTGAATATCCTTGTTCCACACATATAAATGGAAGGTTTTAAAAAGGATAACCTTGAATAACTAGTTTTTTAATGAGACTATCCTACTAATGGAAAAGTCTAACATATGATGCTTTTACTACTCCTTGGAAATAAGCTTAGATAAATTCTTGATGGGAACTATAGAGGTATCGTGTGTGAGGTTCTAATCCTGAGATTAATAATGAAATATTGGTTGGTATCACCATTGAAGGCCTAAGGTATTGTTATCATTTGGTTATGATGATTTATTTTCTTGAAAATTTAATAGCTACATTTTCTTAATATTAATCTAAATGATTATACTAACCCTATTGAGTGATCCCATTATCTAGATTCTTGATATAACTAATGATGGTTGGCTAGAGTAACTACATAGTCCTTATCATAGACTAAGGAATCCTTGTTGACATCTTATAAATTTGTCATGGTTAAATGTCAATTGGGTGTAAGGAATCAAATATGCATGGAATAAGAGCTTGATGGTATCAACCAGCTATAATATGGGACCCACATACTTTCCTATTCACACTTTGATAACCAATCCCTAATTGTTTTTTAGGGTTATTTCATCTAGTATCAGAGCAGTGGTTGATGCTTTAAAAGGGAACTATGGGATATAATCATTACAATATATAATCTATAGAATTATTAATTTTTGAAAAAGAACATGGACACATGTGGTGATGCTTATGTTGACCTTGATCAAGAGAATGATGATTTGATAAGAGGTAAGGGTAGCCAAAATATTAATCTATTTAAGAATGATTTTTTCATTTTAAATATAATAGGAACAATAAAGTTCTTAATCTAAATGCAATCAGGGGAAGTTCCATTTATAAGCAGAAGGAAGTCCCTAATAGGATATTATCAACTGGTATATATCATTAAAATCAAGGTTGAAAATCAATAATAAATATTGTATAACCTTGAGGGTATTTTCATGAAAAGATGCTCCAAAGATACCTTGATCAGATTGGCTTGAATGTTAAGGGGTTCAAAAATATTTTCCAACCTACCCTTTTGGGAAAAGAAGGGGGTACTATAATAGATGCATGGATGGTGTATATGCAAAAGTATAATAATATGCATGACATTATGCTAATGTAAATGATAGGTTAGAAGCCTATCAACTAACCAAATCTATTATTTTATGGTGGAAATACCTCTATATTTATGAGGATTCTAGCCCTTAGCTTTCATATAAATAACTTTTGTGAGATAGTCTTGAAATAAGTGTTTATGTAATTATTTAAGGAATAAGAGGTAGTTGGTTTTCAAACATTGAAGCATGAAAAAAACATGATTTTTTTGGAACAACAAACTAGGGTCAATGATTTCTTCCCATTATCAAATAAATATAAAAAATAATATCATAATTGTAGGAATCTTGTGAACAACACGAGTGTTGTTAGGTTCCAAGATGAATTTTAGGGACTAATTTGGTCACTAAGGCTAGCCACAAGGGTAATTTATTATTCCTCTAGCTCCATAAAATGGACTTCAAATGATGGGATCATGATAATAACCACTCTTATGAGGACTACCCAAGTTGGAAACTTGATAACTAGCCAATCAACATGGGTGTACAACTACATATATATAAGATGTTGATTCTAGGCTACCTTAGTTGAAGTTAGAGACACTACAATCAATATTTATACAAGTATTTTGATAGAATCAAGGGCCATGGATAGTTTTATATCCTCTAATGTTTATATTTACTACAAGATTAAACTTATTCAGGAGTGGTTGGAATAATCAAACTTGACTTTGGTGTCCTTATAACCAAGAAGGATCTACTTTTAGCACCCATGTAGTTTTATGATCTCGTAAAATGGATTGATTAAAACAAATCAAAATGATGTTTGACTATTTTGGTAATAGGTATATTACACTAATGGTCTTGAAAGACTAAAGGTGTAAGGTATCAAATGGTCTATAGCATGAAAATCACTTTCATCTCTACAAGGAAAAAATAATGTTATGTTCTATAATATGGTGATGCTAAAAAAAGTACACAGATTCATTACAATCACTTTTTGGGGAAGTTGTAATTTAAACTAAAATGGTTTCTATCCACCCCAACCTTTGTTAAGTAGAAACTTCCCAAATCAAGTTGTCGATGTAGTGGATTGCACCTGAGGGCAGGATGCCTAGCTCTTGCCCTTCCACACACAACAATGGAAACTCCCCTCTCGCCTGTGGGACTGGTGAAGCTAGAGGGGAGAGTCTCTAGATAAGGGTTAGCTCCCTCTTATGTATCTTTTAGGCCCTAGTTTCTCCTACTGCTAAAAAATAAAATGAAAAAGGGGGGGATGAAAAAGGAGAGAGAGATGATGAAAATAGAACCTAAGCCTAAAAATGAAAAGGTGATGCACCTAAAAAGTTGACCCACCTATCTTGAATATACACTTTTCACCAAAAATAAGCACCCATACACTTCATCTGAAGCGGGAAGATCTTCTGCAATAGTCAGCTAGGGGTCCATGGAAATACAAGGAGGAAGACACTACCAGAGGTGTCCTCAGACACACTTATGGCAACCTATTCACAAGCACCTACATTCTCCTAGGAACACTTATGATAGACCTATAGAAAGGAGACTTCACAATGCATTGGACATGTTGTAATCGATCTATGAGAAGCATGAAAGACAATGACTTAACACCAAAGAAGAAAATAGACATATACTTTAAAGTGCAAGTCCAGATAGAGGTAGAAATGTTAAGTCCTGATTCAAGGTAAAATTTGGTAGAGCTTTGCCTTACAAGCCCCAAGAGATTTTTGCGCAGAGTTTTGCCTTAAGGCCAAGAGAGTCCCCATTCTTCTCAAATGAGAATTTTTACAATATATAGAGGAAAAGAAGAGGCCCTTTGGCACCCTTTTTACAAATGACCCATGTGCGTTCCGATCATTGGGAAGAGTAAGCCGCTTAAACATCATATGAGAAATTATGGGCCACATTAATTGTCTACTTTCAAGACCACTCCTTCAAGGAAATTACATAGCTTGTCTACTCATTAATGCAAAATGAAGAATATGGGTCTAGTTTCTAGCCGTTTGTGCCTCCCAATGATCAATTTGCATACACTATATCACCTGCTGAAGTAACTCCCTGAGTTGACACCTTCTTCGCCACTTGGATGCTTTGTCTCTTTCTACACCTTGTCTTCTTCCTGCTTTGTCTCTTTCTGCTCCTTTAGCCCTCAGGGGCAATCTTCTAGTGGGTCACTGCATTCCTTGGGCCTCTTTTCATGGTTGGCACTCAGACAATTTAAAAGCAAATGGCTATTTCACTATTTTAAAATTGATGTCCACACACCCATCATCGCTTTAAAACAATGGCTAATCTGTCTCCTTGAAATTGAAAGTTTCTAGGATGTCACCATCCTTGGCAAATTCCTTCAGGCCTTTTTTGTGGACATTTTCCCATGGAAGATTTTCCTGCATTCAAAAATTTTAAGAGAATTGTCTTGGTTTCTTTGATTATTCCTTCAGGTTCTTTGGCTTTTTCCTCTCTTGCGGCCTCCCCAAATTTCTTCAAACTTTTTGTTTGAAGGAATTATTTCAGACAAAAAGTCTAAAAGAATTCATCCTTGTCTTTTGCTTTCAAGTTTCTTGTTATCCTTCCGCTACCTTCAAAGTGCTCCCTGCCATCCACAAGGGCTTTTGAACCCAGAACTACCCTCTACAAGGGAACTTGTCCTTCAGCTTTAGGATGCTTCCTTGAACCGTTCCTTTCAACCAACTGCTTGAAACCAAAAAGGTTCAACAGTTTAATGGTTCAATAGTTCAACAATATGTGCCATTCTCTTATTAAACTAAGCCTTTGAATCATTCACTTGAACTAAGGCATTGAACTGACACATTAAACCAAGGTGTTGAACTAAAGCATTAAACCAAAGTGATGAAATGAGTGATGAACCAAGCGATGAACCAAGGCCGATGAACTTGAGCTTTGAACCAAAGTGTTGAATTAAAACCATTGAACTCGGCTATTGAACTTTGCTTTGAACTTGAGTGATGAACTTTCTGATTGAACTAAGGCATTGAATCGATTCAATGGTTCAATGATGCCAACCTTATTTGTGAATTTCTTCAGACAAGAGCCTAAAGAAGCCTTGTAAAACCTAGCACTCTCTGAACTAATTCTTCATGCACCAAAAGACTAACCTGCAGAGTTCATAGAAAAACTTATTTGTAAAATCCATAGAAACTTCACCTGTAGAGTCCATAAAAATAGACCTACAGAGTCCATAGAAATAGACCTGTAGAGTCCATAGAAATTCTTGGACTTATGTAAAGTCAAAAAATGAATTAGCCTAGAATAATAGGCAAAGAAGGGGACCGATTTTTGGCCTATTAGGCAAAAAATGGTCAACAAATTGGTGACTCCCAGGGGAAGCATGCATGCTATGCTTAGAGACTAGTTACCTTGTAGTCCATTGGGCACAGAGTCAGATGCAGATTTGAAAGAGTTAGTAACTACCTTGATAGATCTAAGAATCAAACATGAAGCCTTTTACCCTAGGCAAAAGGTAAAACACACACAAAACCAAAAACACTACTTATGCAAACTACACTTAGGGAAAGCAGGAAAAGAAACTGAAAGCAAACTACTATATAAAACTTAACCAAAAATGTTTGCCTCCCTTTGGGATCAAAGGGAAAACTTCTTAAGTCCTCTTCCTGGCAAGAAGACTTATGGTGCTAGACAAGTGGCTAAATGAAAAGGAGATTTGGTGACCTGCTCCTCTTGCCTGTCACCTGGATTGGCTAGTATCTGAGTGGATCAAGTTCAAACATGCTTCCAACATATACGTACTCTATTTGTTCCTAGAAGCTTGTTGAATGCTAGTCCTTCATGCTGGTTCATTTCACCAAGAAATCAATGGCTGTTGGCTGATCACCATAAGCCCTTTGATATGTATAGCTCCTTTGCAGTGCATCATGGTCTGACCCATTTCCTTCTACTTCATTGAAGACACTGTTAGACTCATCCTCTACTTCCTCTTGGCCTTTTTGAAGAAGGGTGACTGTGGTGATGTCTGAAATGGAATCACAAACTGATTGCTCATTCCACAAAACATCACCTCTCTGTTCAAAACTTTCTTCTTCAAGGCTTTCCTCAAGGAAGATAGACCTCTCCTTTTCCTCCTCAAAGATTAGGATCTCTAGATGTTCAAAGATATTCTCCTAATCCTCCTCTAACTCAGGCTCCTTGGCATAGTAGTCCTCCTCATTGAAATAGTAAGGAAGTTCATCAAATAAAGGGGGAGAGAGCTCACCATGCTTATGTTCCTCCTCGTATTGCTGGAACATCTACGTGTATGCATGCCTTGTGTCTTCTCCATTGCTGATGAGGTCTTCACAAGGAGCACTGATGATGATTTCTTATTCATTATCACTCATGATAGCCTCTTGAAGAACTACAAATTGGATCTTTTCTTCCTCACTCACCTCCTGCAGAACAGGTTCCTCCTTGAGAAGGGATGAAGTGGAAAAAATATGTGGAAGAGGAGGCAATCCTTGAGCTAGAATCAAATGATTCTCCTTCTTCCATCTAGATATCACTTCATCAATATCAGGTGTGGCCTGATAGCTCTCTTGGGGATGTGTAGATGGGGTGTGTTTAGACATGGAATGTGTTGTTGGGTCTGAACCATCCATCACACCTTGGCTGAGGAGTCTCTCTTTGGATTCCAACTCTACAATTCTTCTGGCTACATCCTCTTGGAAACACCTTTCTTGGAGGTCACCAACATCATCATGAGTAAGGTCAACCTCATCCTCTTCAAGGTTTTAAGAAAAACCTTTCTTCTCCTCCTTGCCCCATGATTCCACTATTTTCTTCTAGTTCAAGATCTCAGAGTTGGAATTTTGCTCCTACAAATAGGCAGCAACTTTGTTTTCTCCCAGGTCCTGGGGCTCCTCCACAAGGTCTAGAAGTTCCATCTCTCCTTCTCTAAGTAGTCTCATCCTAGCCTCTAAATATTCAAGTTGTTGGGCTAGATTATCTTGAAAGAGTCTTTCTTGGAGGTCACCAACATCATCATGTTGAGTAGGAGCAATTTCAAGAGAGATGTGCTGGTTCATAATGCTCCCCCCAAAGGAAGATTCATGATCTAAGGAATTTAGAAGGTTCATCTCCATGGGAGGCTGTTCTAGTTCCCTTTGATGCTTGAAGGCTAGGTGCACGGGGTCAAGAGTAGGGTTGATTGATGCATCAGATGAGCTGGAGTGAGTAAGTGATATCTGATAGAAAGGATTTGGTGCACTAGAGGGGGCTTTCTTTAGGATAAGAGGGGGTGCGTAAGGCTGAATTCCTTGCATGAATAGATTCCTCATTTTATTACCTCCTCCATGGATTGTAAGGCCTGAGCTTGCTTGAAAAAACATGCCTCTTTGTACATCAGGTCCTGCTGATAACCATACTGCTCATCTAGTCTATCTATTTCTATTACCTACTTCTCAAACTCTAGCGCCACCTCCCTTATCATTGAAGAGAAACTAGGAGAGATGCTTGAGGTGATTCCTTGAATATCTTGAGTTTGATCGAAGTGATATGAAGGAAAACAAGGTCCATGATTTTGTGCAAAGGAATTATACATAAAAAAATAAGATTTTTGATGGCACTTGGACTACTTAACCAGTAGATTCAACTCAGAGTCACCATTGGTGTTGATACAAAAGCCTCCAAAGGCTGGTTAGTTAAAGAACATGCCAAAAATTCTTCAACTCTTTGGATAAAACCTATCCTAGTTGGTCCCACTAGGTGTGCCAAAAACTGTTGACATAGTGGATTGCACCTGGGGGTAGGACGACTAGCTCCTGCCCTTCCACACACAATAATAGAAACTCCCCTCTCACCTGTGGGACTAGTAAAGCTAGAGGGGAGAGTCTCTAGATAAGGGTTAGCTACCTCTGATGTATCTTTTAGGCCCTAGTTTCTCCTACTGCTAACAAATAAAATTAAAAAGGGGGGGATGAAAAGGGAGAGAGAGATACTAAAAAAAAAACCTAAGCCTAAAAATGAAAAGGTGATGCACCAGAAAAGTTGACCCACCCAGCCTAAATATACACTTTTCACCAAAAAGAAGCACCCATACACTTCATCTAAAGTGGGAAGCTCTTTTACAATAGTCAGCTAGGAGTTCATGGAAATATAGGGAGGAAGACACTACCAAAGGCATCCTCAGACACACTTATGGCAACCTATTCACAGGCACCTACATTCCCCTAGGAACACTTCTGGAAGACCTACAGAAAGGAGACTTCACAATGCACTAGACATGCTATAATCGATCTATGAGAAGCATGAAAGACAATGACTTAACACCAAAGAATAAAATAGACATATACTTTAATGTGCAAGTCTAGATAGAGGTAGGAATGTTAAGTCCTGATTCAAGGTAAAATCTGGCAGAGCTCTGCCTTACAAGCCCCAAGAGATTTTTGGGCAGAGTTTTGCCTTAAGGCCAAGAGAGTCCCCATTCTTCTCAAATGAGAATTTTTACAATATATATAGGAAGAGAAGAGGCCCTTTGGCATCCTTTTTACAAATGACCCATGTGCATTCCAATCATTGGGAAGAGTAAGCCACTTAAACATCATATGAGAAATTATGGGCTGCATCATTGTCTGCTTACAAGACCGCTCCTTTAAGGAAATTACATAGCTTGTCTACTCATTAATGCAAAATGAAGAAAATGGGTCTAGTCGCTAGTCATTTACACCTCCCAATGATCAATTTGCATACACTGTATCACTTGCGGGAGTAACTCCCTAAGTTGACACCTTCTTTGCCACTTGGATGCTTTGTCTCTTTTTGCACCTTGTCTTCTTCCTACTTTGTCTCTTTCTGCTCCTTCATCCCTTGAGGGTGATCTTTTGGGGGGTCTCTGCATTCCTTGGGCCTCTTTTCATGGTTGGTGCTTAGACAATTTGAAAGCAAATGGCTATTTCACTGTCTTAAAATTGGCATCCACACACCCATCATCGCTTTAAAACAATGGCTAATTTGTCTCCTTGAAATTGATGGTTTTTGGGAAGTCACCGTCCTTGGCAAATTCTTTCAGGCCTTTTCTACGAGATTTTTCCCACAAACAATTTTCTCGTAGATAAAAAGTCTGCGAGAATTGTCTCGATTGCTTTGATTATTCCTTCGGGTTCTTTGGCTTTTTCTTCTCATGTGGCCTCCCTAAATTTCTTCAAACTTTTTATCTGAAGGAATTCCTTCAGACAAAAAGTCTGAAAGAATTCATCCTTGTCTTTTGCTTTCAGGTTTCTTATTATCCTTCAGCTACCTTCAAAGTGCTCCCTGCCCTCCATAAGGGCTTTTAAACCTAGAACTACCCTCTGTAAGGGCACTTGTCCTTCGGCTTTAAGACGCTTCCTTGAACCGTTCCTTTGAACCAACTGCTTGAACCCAAAAAGGTTCAATGGTTTAACGGTTCAACACTATGCGCCATTCTCTTATTAAACCAAGCCTTTGAACCGTTCACTTAAACCAAGGCATTAAACTGACGCATTGAACCAAGGAATTGAACCAAAGCATTGAACCAAATTGATGAATTGAGCAATGAACCAAGTGATGAACCAAGGCCGATGAACTTGAGCTTTGAACCAAAGTGTTGAATTGAAACCATTGAACTCGGCTGTTGAACTTTGCATTGAACTTGAGTGATGAACTTACTGATTGAACCAAGGCATTGAACCAAGGCATTAAACTGGTTCAATGGTTCAATATTTCAATGATGCCAACCTTCTTTGTGAATTTATTTAGACAAGAGCCTGAAGAAACCTTGTAAAACCCAGCACTCTCTGAACTTATTCTTCATGCACCAAAAAACTAACCTACAGAGTTCGTAGAAAAAATTCTTTGTAGAATCCATTGAAACTTCACCTACAGAGTCCAGAGAAATAGACCTACAGAGTCCATAGAAATAGACCTGTAGAGTCCATAGAAATTCTTAGACTTGTGCAAAATCAAAAAATGAATTGGCCTAGAACCACAGGGGAAGAAGGGGACCGATTTTTGGCTTGTTGGGCAAAAAATGGTCAACACAAGTTGTGTGAGGGTAAGCACCACCTGCTAACCATTGATTTGTATGGGTGAAACAATAGGAGGTGAGTGAGGATCACTTCACTATTGGGAATAAGGAAATGATTTTTGGTATCCATTGATGACTTTTATGGGCAAGTCGACATCATATGATTAGAATTTTATGGCTTAACGAATACTAAGGGTTTGAACTAAACTTGGAGGGTTGAATGGGGTTAAGTTAACTATTCCACTTGGTAAGACATGTAACTAGGGATGTCTCCTATATATGAGCATCATAAGCCAACTTATCCATAAGATGCAAAGATTGATGGTAACCTCTCTAATTCTTGGATATAGAACTATGGGATTGTTGGAAAATAGCTTCCCTTTGGGAAATGGTGATACTAAACTTGAGATCCCTAGAAAAATGTTGTATTGGATGATGGGTGTAGTTAACCATCATAAAATTTTATAAAGCTATTGGATCTTGTTATCCCAATATTATCAATTCTCAGTTGTGATAAGTTGTTAATATAGAATTAAGAATGTAGAGACATGTTATGTTGTCTCTATTTTATGACCACATAAAGAAACATGTTGGTAGGTTTTTTAGGTTTGTCAATACCTACTTATATGGTATTTTCACACCTATTGTATTGAATAATCTATTCTAAGATCCATGTTAGAATGTGCATAAGTGTTATTACAATTGGCATCCATGCCATAGTCATAAAACTTAGGATGGAATTATTTTTGTCATCATTTTAGACAAATAGAAGTTATGATATTTGATGATTTCAACCTAGACTAGTCAGAACACTATTGTGGTGTTGGTTGATTTTGCCTTGGAAATGATAAAAAGTGTGCTAAACGTAACACTTGAATGTTATTTCATTATTATGAACTGGATATCTAATTTATTATATAGTTGTCATTTGATAAAAGCTCAAACTCAAAATTTCTTAGAAGATTTAATACTCTTATGATGAGTGGTGTTAAGCTGAGTAAAATATCTCAGCAAGACTATTTTCTCATTCTTGGGCAAGGTTGTTTACAAAACAAATTTGTCTTGGATGGGATGAAGGTAAGCCTTGAAGGGATATTAATTGGATTTTGTGTGTGTAAATATATGATTGTGTTGGATTCTTATGCCAAATTTGGTTGACTAGTGACAACCATGATGTGATCCAAAATGAAATTGAGTGCTTGTGAAGCATTGTAAGACCTATGAGCTAAATTCTTATGCAAAATTAGTAAGGATGTACTTGTTGAAAGCATAGGCACATGTGGTTTTATGTGTCACTATGATGTGACTAGGTAATTTTATGTTTGACTTAAAAAGAGTATTATAGAATGAATCTTCTATTTTATGATAAAGTATAACTATAATGTATGTTGATTGCTTAGAAGAAGCAATGTGAAGTCTAGATCTGGTAGTATAAAATCCTAGGTACCCACTTAAATCTATGAAAAAGTGGTAAAAGTTGGGTGAATACCATTAAATGGCTGATTAAAAGATGGTGGGAATGGTATCCCTAATTTTGTGAGCTCATGAGTAATGGAGAACATATTGCAAGCCTTTGGGTTGCATGTTATGCCTGGAATGACTTCTTTGATGTTTAGTGTGGTTGGTGTAGGATAGTGAAACTAACCCATGAATGATTGATGTTGGAGATAAAATTAACCATAAAAATATGGATCACTATCCTTTTAATGGCATTTTATAATGAATGTCCTTGTAATTATGCATATGACATAACGCTTGTAGTGGAAAATTCCACTTTTTAACCTAGAAATATGGTTACACTCTAGTTGGATTAGGCTATTGCAATTGTTGATCATAAGTTTTAGGTTTGTGTATGATGACAAAAAAAATAATAATGACCTTAAAATTTTCTCATATTCAAACTACTAACCTATTTATATTTAAAACGACTAGCTTAATTAAATTAAAAAAATGGAACTTTGATTAACATTAATATTTTTGCATGAACTAATGGATGTAATCCATGCTTGAAGGTGTTGAAATTAATATTGTAAATAAGTGGGTGATATTAAGTCTATACTTCTATGATTAGATCACAATTTTACTTTTATGTTAGAAACTGCACACCCATGTGGGTGGATGGAAATGTTTGTTTTCAAGAATGTTGTGCTAAATTTATCAGTTTTACCAATGTATCCTACCAAGGTAAGGGTAGATATAGCTGGTAAAACCATTGAAAAAGAGTTTAAATGTTTTTTAAAAAAGATATGGCCTTTTGAGGTAGAATTTGGGACACATATGTGAGATTGTGTAGAAATAGGCTACATAACACACCCTATTTTACCCATATCGATGCCACAAATGGCACATGAATCAAGGAAAGCATTACTTATGGTCTAATTCAAAGAAGGATATGACTATCTTAATGGATGTAACAAAAATTCCATTAAGGGAAGGTTGAGAATTGCTTCATTAAAGGAATGGAAACAATATGAGAGAATGATAATAAGTAAATTGAATACCTTGAAAGTAATATTGTTCCTTTGTTGTCTAGTGAGTCATCAGGACAACTCCTATTTAAGGAGGGGAGGATGTTATAACCCCATTGCTTGGTACACTTATATAACTATATAATTAATCTATATAACATGTTTTACTATATTTTGGACAACATTTTGACTAACTATTATAGTTAAGATGTATTCAAATTTTTTGACTATTTCACCTAAGGTTAATGGCTATGATTATGTTTATATTAAATGATATGCTTAATTCATTATTGTATTTAATATTT
The DNA here is from genome assembly GCA_037957365.1 of Torreya grandis. Lineage (NCBI taxonomy): Eukaryota > Viridiplantae > Streptophyta > Pinopsida > Cupressales > Taxaceae > Torreya > Torreya grandis. The sequence continues at coordinate 570,351 of JARHVA010003508.1, read as the reverse complement.
TATTTAGTTTTGAATTATATATTATTGTTGAATATTAATTTACTATTCAAATGTTGTTGATAATAAATTTGGTGCTTATAGGGACATGTCTATGAGCTAGTCTTGGTGGCAGTTTGTGGTAGTTAGGAAGAGATTTAAAGATTATAAGATCATTTAGATAAGATCATGATAGGTATAAATATTAAGACTAAAATTATAAGCCATCAAATGATTGTTATTTAATTCTATTTTTTTTTATTTTTAAACTATGATTGTCCTTTTTAGTCTTAGTTTAGGTTGTCAGGTGTCAATCTTGTTAGTAATCTTGGTGTGAAATTGTTGTGGTTTCCTCTCACATGATTTCATTTTACCCTGAACTTGCTTATTTTAAGTTTGATGATCATTTTAATTGTCACTTTGATCTTTGACCATGTAGTTTATTGTTTTATTGCTTGAATTTCTCTCTCCATTGGTCATTAGCCCTTTGACTTGCCTTGATGATGATAATTAGCAATCTTGGTGACTTGGACCTCCCATGCCCCATGAGCATTTGGTTGAAATTTTTATGAAGTGGATTTTGGTATAATTTGTTTGTCTCTTATTTTTAATGGCTTGACCCATGCTAATTTCACTTTCCAAAAAAAAAAATTGTGGAAACTCCCAATGCATTATCTTGGGCTTTGTGGTTAACCCAATCAAAGGAATTGGTGGGCATGATAGAGAGAGAAGTAGTGGAATGGCTAGAAGGAAAAGAAAAGATCTCAACCTAGGAGAGAGAAGATGGGGGTGATAAAGAGAGAAGAGAGGGTGGTGGTAAAAGTAGAGGGAAGACTACATATTAAAAAAATATGAAGTTGGTGGTAGGGATGAAGATAAAAGGGAGGTCATCGAGATACCTTATGGAAGGAAGGAGCTTGGTTTAGGAGAAAGGTAGAGGGTTTTAGAGGAGAATGAATGGAAAAAGGAGTGATAGATAGAAAACAAAAGATTTTGCCACCTTTAAACCCTACAACTTGATCATCCTCTACTCACATCCTGTAATTGTAAAGTAAGTGGAATTTTTGTTAACTTAAGGAAGATATGGTAATTTTCATTGTCTTAGTCAAAATTTAGTGGTTGGGAGGTTGATATAATATCACACTAAAGTTGTGAGACTTCAAGGCGAGAATATAACAACCCAAGATTATTTATATTTGTGTATGCTATAAAATCTATATACACTATATATTTTTGGTGTTATGAAGAATTTGAGTTGTGTTGGACAAATTATGAGGTTCTCCAAAAATGATTTTTGGGGTTTTTTCCCTTTTTTTGATGTTGGTATCATTTTGAAATTGTTGGGTTACTATTGTTGGTTTTTGTTTTAACTTATAATGGTGTGGTTATATTGTATTTTATATCCAAGTTGGGTTTTGGGCAAATCTCTTATGTTGGATTTAAAAACTAGTTGAAGTTGACATGGTGATTAATTTATTGAACAATATATTTGGAGATGTGTGTGTGTGTGTGTGTGTGTGTGTGTGTGTGTGTGTGTGAACTACACACACACACACACACACACACACACACACACACACACACACACACACACACACACACACACACACACACACACACACACACACACATCTCCAAATATATTATTCAATAAATCAATCACCACGTCAACTACAACTAGTTTTTAAATCCAACATGAGGGATTTGCCCAAAACCCAACTTGGATATAAGATACAATATAATCACACCATTAATATGTGTGTGTGTGTGTGTGTGTGTGTGTGTGTGTGTACATACATACATACATTTGTTTAAATATATAATCATTATGGTTAATCCAGGGTGGCTCTTTTGATGACTAGATAGTTTCTTTTTAACTCTAAATCACCAAGTTTGACTGTGAATCTATTTAATTTCCACATGGAGTTTATATGTACTTGATTTCAATGTTGAGGTGTAATATTTTGGCATTGGTAATAAACTTCAATGAAATATCCATGTAAATTCAATTTGTCTTGACTCTTTCCATCTTGATATGTTATATCCTTGTATAGTGGCCGCCATACCCTTAACATATTATTAGAAATTGTTGGCTACTTTTTTTTTTTTTTGAATAATATAATTTGGTGGATGTGTGGGTGATTTCTCACTCATTTTGTTGGTTTATATGATTGTATTATAATATATATATTTAATGCCTAGCTATAACCTCCTCCCTTATTTTGAGTTTGGTTATTTTTGGCTATTTTTCTAGTTGGATGTACATAAGAAACAAGTGAAAAGTTATTTTGATTATTGGTGTTTTATTTCTCTTTAAATGCATTTTTACATAGTTGGGTAACTCCTTGGTTGAGCCAAAACTTTTGAAGATATTCTAAAATGGAAATCATGAACTTACTGGGTGTTGACCACTATTGAATTAGTTTCCATGATTTTCTAACATGTGCCTCGTGGGTTGCTTGAAACTATTACATCATCAATAAAAATATAATTCTTGATTCAAGTTTACCTTCTCATTCTCATTCTCATTTTATTTTTATTTGTTACTTGTGGAAGTTGTTGACCTTTTATTCCTTATGTGCATTGTCATCACGAGTCATTCAATGGTTTAGTATTTTTGTTCATGCTCTAAATCCCTCCTGAGTACCAATTTTTGAAACCCACCATCTAGATGATAGATGGGGTGGTTAGGTCCATTGGATGGTTGGACTCATAGGACTAGTGTTAAGGGGTTTTCTTTAGCCTGATTCGTGTGTTTTAATTGATTCTAATATGTTGGTGTTGAATATGCTACTAGTAATAAATATGGTAACTTGCATTTCCTATTATAGATATACTTTGATTAGTTAATCATGTTTACATATTCAAATAAAATATTATTTATATTCATTAAATTATGAATTTGTTCATAAACATATTATAAGGCAAGCTTATTCCAAAATAACAATTTTGGTTTCATAGTAGACACATGATGGTACTCTCATTAGAAGATGGAAATGATAGTATGACAGCTCTTGGAGGTTATTAGTGTTTTCATGACATGATTATAGTGATGGGATTTATATGACATACCATTGTATGTGAGTTGATAAAATTAATTTGGTATTTAAACATGTTTTTTAGGTCTCAAAAAGTATAAATGTCATAATGAATGAGTACTTACATCTATGTAAGATGATTTCTATTATTTTATTAAGTGTAGTGGAAGGCATGTTCAACCTTATATAAATTTTTGCATTCATGGGTAGACACATATAACTACTCTAAATTTTATTGAGAGATCATGTAATTATTCCTTGGTAGTTGTGCAAAAATAAATCCTACCATTGTTCATAAATCTCTTGATAGTTGTAAATTGACATTATGGTTGAGTTGATAAGTTGCTACAGGATGGTTTATATAAGTTATTTCTTCTTATTCAATCCATGCTATGTAATATTAAAAACACATCATTACATTTCTGAATTATTTCTTGGTCTATTGATCTAAAGTGATTTCAATGTTATACTTCTCACTACCATCATGATTATTGTTGATAACTAGTCATATTGTTGCATTTCCAATTACACTATGATTACTCTAGGTACCTCTATGTATAAAAATAGTATTATGGATTTCATAATAAGATAAGTTTTGATATTGTTTTATTTGTTTACTAGTCCATGAAGAACCAATGTTGAAGGCATGAATTATGTGGGTATAAATATGACATTTCATTGTATGCAAATTGAATTAAGTGAGAATAAACATCCAAGTCTCTATTAGGGGCAAGATGAAAATGTGCATATGATTCTTATTGTACCTTTCTCTTACATTGGGTAACTTAACTGATTAAACTCAAAATATTAGTGGAGTGGTGAGACATGTTTCAAGGACCTAAGTTGAGGGCTTAATGTATGAGCCTTGGCAGGTAGCACCATTATATAGCTTACCATATCATTAATAAGTGAGTGATTGGAATATATTTTATCTATAAAAATTAGGACATATTTATGCATGTTTACAATCATATTTGAATCATTTGTCAACCACTCTATGAATGTCGAGAAACATTAAAATATTAAATCTATTCACATTTGATCAGGTTGTGCCTAAAAGGATTATGTGGGTGTTGTGTTGCATTCAGGCTTGCTCATAAATCATAGTTGTGTAGAATAATATGCTCAATATTCATACACACAAAGTATGAGTGGTGTAAATAGTTATTGGTAATTTAATGGTCAAGGTTTTTGTTATATAATCAAAGTATGGTTGAATTGTATATCTATATTATGACATAATATTTTCAATCTAATTCATTTTCATTGAATTCTTAAAGAATAAAACTCAAAAACCCACATGGTTTGCATTTGAATGACAACTGGTTAAGAAGTAATATCAAGCCTATAGTTGGGTGTGATTTTGTAAATTAAATAAGGGATGAGGAATGGAAATATTGCATACAAGGTTATGTCATTTTCTATTGATTTTCAAGTTTTATAATTTGAGGTTTTTAGTAGAAGACAAGTGATGTCAGGATCCCGAATTGAGGATGATTGTGACTCCTCTACATGTAGCACTACTAGATTTTTTATGTATACTCTTACATTAAATTAACTCTTGTGTAATCATTCCACTCATTTAGAAAGTAACATTTTATGATTTTCCTTATGATGGTGTGAGAACCTATAAGTTGGTATGAGGCTATATACCTCAGCTAGTTGCATGAACTCCTATGCATGAATATCTCTTTTCCACACATATAAATGGAAGGTCTTGAAATGGATAACCATAACAAACTAGATTTTTAATGGGAATATTCTACTAATAAAAAATTCTAACATATTATGCTATTATTACTTCTTGGAAATAAGCTTAGATAAATTCTTGTTGGGAACTATAGAGGTATCACGTGCGAGGATCCAAGCCTGAGATTAACAATGAGATATTGGTTGGTAGCACCATTGAAGGCCTAAAGTATTGCTACCATTTAATTATGATGATTTACCTTATTGAAAATTTAATAATTAATTCTTCTTAATATTAATTTGAATGATTATATTAACATTGTTGAGTGATCCCATTATCTGAATGCTTGATATAACCAATGATGGTTGGCTAGAGTAACTGTATAGGCCTTCTCATAGTCTAATGAATCATCATTGGCATCTTATAAATATGTTATGGTTGAATGTCGATCAGGTGAAAATAATCCAATATGTATGGAATAAGAGCTTTCTAAAATTAGCTAGTTGTAATATGGGCCCCACATACTTTCCTGTTTGCACTTTGATAATCAATTCATGAATTTTTTTGGGGTTGTTTCATGAATTATGTTTGTCATTAAAAGTAGTGAATTAATATATGTTTGAGATAAGATTATATACTTATAAATATAGTGTCTTTAGTTAAGCTTGGGTAAAGGGAGAGATAAAACTATCCTAAAAAGTGTATGGTAAGTGATTAAGTCTTATTTCAGCTTGGAATAAAAATTTGTGTTACGAAATGACTATATAACCTTTGATATATTCATTAACATATTCAATAGATCTTCATACATATTATACAGATAAGTGACTATATTTATTTATTGGGTTGGAGTATATGGTTCAAACTCTTTTTAGAAACTATTAATGAATTTTAAAACATGAGTTTTTATATATATCAAGTCGATAGAGTCGAGCTTGTAATAATATATATGAAAATATATTTGACCAAATTCATAAAATATTGTGAGGTATAAATACATAACAAAATCATTAAAATGTTAGTATGTTATAACTAGCCATCGATTTGATTTATTTAACACTTATAAAAACATATAGTAAGTAATAAGAACATAATATTGATATAAATAGTCTATTGACTATAGTATTCTATTTATTAATAATTCAGGGATATAAATATCTTATGATGGATAATGAATGTATTTATGAATGAACAAGTTATATTGGTTGTTGGAATCATGTGAAGTTCTTGGTTAGAAAATACAAATGACTATTGATATTTATATATAATATTTTTATATTATTTGAGTACTTGTATATATATATATATATATATATATATACAAGTACTCAAATAATATAAAAATATTGTATATAAATATCAATATATATATACTATGTAGAAGTGTATACATATATAACATATAATTATACATTAGGAGGTGTGCCTATATATATAGTTTTATTAACTATTAAAAATACGTCACATGATCCTGGGGGACATGAAATTATAACTATATGCATAAAGACTCCTAAAAACATAATAAGATGTAAAAATGAAATATTATATTTGTGTGAGATATGACTTGGTGTATGAGTTATTTGATTATCTAAAATTATTATGACTAGTTATTTGTAATTGAGTAATGTGTATAAAAATCTAATATATTATGATATTATCGGTTGTACTACATTTGAATTTACTTATGAAAATTAGAAAACATGTAGCCTAAGTATATATTGTACTAAGTCGGTATAAATTATACTTGTTATGCTTATTATTTATGTGATAAATAATATAATTGAGATTCGTTACATATATTTGATGGATTAAATGTATGTATCATTGATTATTCCCATATTTAACATGTTTTATACCTACTAGTAGGAAATTATTTTTATGAATCTATTGGTTATATATTATTTTTTTAAGATGTGAAGTCACAATTCATGAATCACTATTCACAAGCACTATTCATAGTGATGTGGCATGATGGTGATGTTGATGATTAGTGACGTGGCTAATTAGTGATGTGGCAAGGGCCCATAGAGGGTATCCCATGAGTGAACAAGTTAATTTGATTGGAGTGGGGCATAGCATTCAACCAAGGAACATGGATTTGTCCTTGGTAGTCACATGGGTGGTGTCACATGGTGAAAAATACAAAAGGGTTGGTGTGGGTTGAATTTTTAGGGGACCCCATGATTCTAATGTGTGGAGAGAGTCAAAAGGTGATTGCAAGCATCTTTTGGACTCATGTGGCTACATGGAGAATGAAGACAAGAAATTTACTATAGTAGATTGACATTACATGTGTGTTAGATATAATGATTTTGGGGCCACATGGAGGTGGCACATGTTCTTTTCTAAAGTTAAGATGATTTAATACTTTTTACACATGGATACAACACCACCATCAATATGGAGATCACATGACACCCCACTCATATGTGGGTTCAATTTCTTTGGTGCCACTATTCATTCTCTCTCCCCTCTCTCTCTCATGTTGTAAAATGTATAAATATGCATTAGTTATCTCATTATAATTTATCTAATTAGTGGATCCATGAAAGCCTTCGGCTTGCATGCTTGGAGGTTGGATCTTATAGGCTAGTTTAGCTTCGTTCACAACTTGAATGCTTTAGGTGGAAGTATTGAGTGATTATATGTTAACACTAAAGGAGTTACTATAGAGGAACTATGCTGTAAGATATTTGATGTTGTGATTTAATTAATTATGGATCTACCATTTTACCCATGGTTTTTCCTTGCACATTATAAGGTTTCCATGTAATACTTTGTGTAATGTGTCCTCTTGCTTATCTGTTATTTATGTAGCTTGTTTTTGCATTTATTTCCTTGCATTGTAGGATATAGTTCATTTATCTAACATGTAGTATCATGACTTTATTCCTAAAATATAATAGCATAGCCATGGTGAAAAAATCCATGTGTGTGAGTGTTTTCTATTGTTGGTTGGTTGTGTGCAAGGTGAATATACTATGATAGAAGGAGAGACTTAGAGATTAATAAAAAAGGTTTTTTATTTATTTTGGTAGGTATCTCTCTATAGATCAAGCTAGAAGATCTTTTGGTGAATATTTTGATCTCTTCATGTTGTTGAGGAGAAGCTCGTAGGAGAATTGAAGGAGAAAGCTAAAAAACCTTTGCCACATAAGTCAGTAGCCTACACATTATTCTTGTTGAAGATGGGACAACTATATAGCTTGAGAAGAAAGATGGGATCCTTTGGAGGAGGTGAAGATAAGGTGGTGACTTTGTTGTGGTTCTTGGTAACAAATAAAAGGGGTGTTGATGTGGTATCCTACTAACCACATATTATTAGTCGAGATGTTGCAGTGAAGAAAAATTCGTGCAAAGGAAGGAGCTAAAGAAAAACTTGAAGTTGTACCTATTTTGAAGTAGCTAAGGAAGATGAAGATGTAGATGGACAAGTGAGATCTAGTGTTCCCAAAAATATAAGGATGTGTGTTTAGACATATGGTAGAGCATGATGCATTTTACTTGAATTTTTAGGCTAGAAATCTTGGTAGGTACAATGATGCATTGAGTAGTGTGACAAATTCCCTAGAGATGTGATTGGTCCACTTGTGTCATGATGATAGCTAGAGGCTATGAGGAAAAGTTTGATATTAACTTCTATGTCATATTCTTTCTTTAATACTATTAAGAGTGCTACATGTACTAGTTATTGTTCAAAGAGTGGAGTAATGTTATTCCTACATGGTGATCTATCTTAGGGAGAGATAGATACAAAGTGAATAAGGCAAAGGTATTATTGGTTTGCATTGAAATCATTGTATAGATTGGTTTTGGTATCACACATTTAGTACAAAAAATTTAGTACCTTCATGGAGAGCCAAAGTGGATTGTAGAGGTTACTACTATGAATTATGACATGTTAGATGTAGGCCCCAACATGATCATTATTTTGATGGCTCAGTTGGAACACATGAAATGAAGGTGGTATTGTGGAGAAAACTAAAGATGGAGATGCACAAGGATGGGAGAGCAAGGAATCACCCCACTTATTGTATTTTGATTTGTCTTCCCAAGAGTATTTTAGAAGAGGAGAAGACATGTTGTGTCCTATGTATTGGATTCATCGGGAATAGGAATCCTCATAATTCCATGGTGAGCACTAAACTAGATATTCCCAAATAGTGGGATTTATGAGAAATTCATGGAAGAATCCATATTGAAGGATTGGTCTATGGTGTGTATAAGTGAAGATTCACTTCAATGTTGTAATCTACTATGGAAGAATAAATGTTGACAAATCTGATTAGGGTAGAAAAGTTTTAATTTGCAAGGAAACTTATACTAGGTTTATGTTAGGGAAATAAAGGGCATTGATGAGTAACTAGTTGTAGAACACTCAAGTGTTGTAAAAGCCTATGTATATTTATTTCAAGTGGGAAAATGTTAAGATGTGAAGTCACTATTCATGAATCACTATTCATAAGCACTATTCATAGTGACATGGATTGATGGTGATCTGGATAGTTAGTGATGTGGCTGATTAAGGATGTAGTAGGGGCCCATATAGGGTATCACATGATTGATTAGGTTGATGTAATGAGAGTGAGGAATAACACTCTACTAAGGAACATGGTTTTTTTCTTGGTATCCACATGGGTGGTGTCACATGGTGTAAAGTACAAAAGGGTTGGTGTGGGTCAAAATTTTAAGCGACCCCATGATTCCCATGTGTGAAGAGAGTCAAAACATGATTGTAAACATCTTTTAGACTCATGTGGTCACATGGATAATGAATAAAATAAAGCTACTATAGTAGATTAACCTCACATGTGTGAGAGATAATGTTTTTGGTGCCATATGGAGGTGGCACATGTTCTTGTCTAAAGTGAAGATGGCTTAATAATTTTTTCACATGGAGACAACACCACCATCATTATGGAGATCACATAACACCCTACTCATGTGTGGATCAAATTTATTTGGTGCCATTATTCATTATCTCTCCTCTCTCTCTCTCATGCTGTAAAATGCATAAATATACATTATCTCTCTCATTATAATTTATCCAATTAATGGATCCATGCAAGCCTTGGGCTTGCATGCTTAGATGTTGGATCTTATAGGCTAGTTTAGCTTGGTTTGGTGGAATCATTGAGTGCTTGTATGTTATCATTGAAGGAGTTTTTATAGAGGATATATGTTGTAATAGAGTTGATGTTATGATTTAATGAAGTCTAGAGATACCATTTTGCCCTTGGTTTTTCCTTGTACATTGCAAGGTTTTCATGTAATATCTATGTAATGTGTCCTCTTGTTTATCCATTATTTGTGTAACTTGTTTCTGCATTTATTTTCTTGCACTATAGGATATAGTTCATTGATCTAATATGTAGTATCAAGACTTTATTGTTAATAATTTTAATCAAATCTTGCATTATTAGTACTAACTAAGTAGTGAGATGTAATTCACTGCATCACCAATGCTAGATTAAGGTAATTCAATCAAGTGGTGTGTATGATTTTGACTAATCTTATAGATAAATAACCATTTGAAAAATTTGGCCAAACTAATTTTTAGTTAGACATTAACATTTCATATGTATGATTTATAGTTTGTGTGATATCATGTTAAAACATATTTTATTTATGGAAGACATCATGTATTATAAATCTTATAGCACACAAGTATTAGCTTGTCTCTCTAGATTACCATGTCATCACTATCTATCCATTTGTGAGAGGAGGTCCATTCCCTAGTTGAGGGATTATGCAAGGGATCGATGGTCATTAATTAGTGTGGAAAAGTGCTTGAATGATGCTCTCCCTCCCCATAATAGTACTTATTTGGAGACTACACTTAAGATTATTAGATAACTTAGAGTTCATGAGACTCATGCTATATGGAGCCTTGTATCTTGTATAGTATTATTATTAAAACATTATGCCAATTGGAAATGTAATTAATTACTCATTATACATTAACAATAGTGGTTTTATTATTGTACCAGCCATGGATGGAAATATGTAATTACTTTCTATGTATATTTTTTCTCAAAAATATCATAATTTTTGATACCCTAAGGGAGACCCCCTTCAATTTTTTGAAGCAAGCCCTTGAAACTACCAAAACCAATTTTCCCCCTTTGCATTGAAAAATCCAAAACACTAGATGTAATTTTTAAATTTCAAATTTCTTCATGGCTTTTGGATCCCACAAAGAAACTAACCACCCAAATTGATAGAACCTAAAACTCAACATGCATTTTGTAATTTGTAAAATTGTGAAAATCATGTCAATCTTTGGATCCCATGAACCTTCTAACCGATAGAATATGGAACTCAGCACACATTTCTTAATTTGAAAAATTACAAAATACATGTCAAGCTCCAGATCCCATGAGGCCAAATCACTCCTTTTCCCACAGGATCCAAAAATTAGCATGTAATTTTCAAACTTACAAATTACATCCCAGGTTCTACCTCCCACTAAGAACCCAAACTATGGGACCCAGAACTCTAGGTGCAATTTAAGTTGCAAAACATGAAAAATGCATTACAAGTTTTGCTTTCTACCATTAAAGTAAATCAAACACCCCCATCTCATAGACATGGGACTTGCTCTAAGCACCTTCTATCTCTACCACCAACCACCATTAATGCATTAATTATAGGGGTTATCCTATTTAAACTAAGGGTTTTTTTATAATTGTTTAATTTTCTAATTGTGTTTTGAGATTTGACAATGACTCTCATGTACCCAACCCTTGATCCACATGCTAAGTAAGTAGACCTTCAAGATCAAGCCATGACTATAAATCAGCTTTCATGTCATTTTCATTCTTTCACAGTATTTTTCTTGTGTTTTCCACCATTATTCTTGAAACTTTGAAGTTTTTTTAATATCTTTCCCTTATTGTGAAAAGTTTCAAGTTATTTTGATTAAGAGTTATCACTGCTTGTTTAGATAATATCTTTTTAGGGTTTCTTTGTGTTTTCTAGATTTTGGTAATTTTATTTTCATTAAAATTATAGTTAGTAAATCTAAGGTTTCCTAAGGTTTTATTTATATAAGTTTCATCATTAAAACCTTGAGATTTTTCCCTCCTAAATTCACAATCAAAATCTAGGGTTTCATCAAGATAGGAAAATATTCTGTAATCATATTCCCCATTCAAACAAATGAATATTCCCTGTAGATACCTTCAAAGTCCCTATGAATATTGGACTTGCCTAAAGGACCTAAAATATATATGGGTTTTACCATTGTCCCAAGCACCTAGGATCCCCACAAAGTTCCAAGTCCTCATAGATGGTAGACCTATTTTAAACACTTCCCATCCCTATTGGAATCCACATTGATTCTAACACCTTCCATTTGTACCATATATCCAACCTACCTAGAATACTTCTTAGCTCCATAGAGTTGTCACTTGCTTTAAGAACCTCTTAGTTCTACTAGAACTTTTATCTGCATAGAACACCTCCCATCTCTATAAGAGATTATATTTTCTTGGAACACCTATAGACCCCACTATCTCTCATAGTTGGTTTCTCACAAACAATAAATCTATATTATATTTCTCCAAAAGATATAAATTTTAAATCCAAAGGCCCTGGAGTAACTCTTAGTTTAGAGTCCAATACAATAGAGATAGCAAATATTGATTTAGGTCATATTGACTTAGGAGAATTTTAGACCAAAATAAGTTTAGAGTTTAAGAGTGATTGGATCCAAAGTATTTATGATTATGGCTTACCACAAGCTACAACATTCTTTTTATCAGTCTAATACCCTAATTTGGTGCTGACACTAACCCAACACTATGATCTAGATAGAAGAGAGGTCTTGAATGAATGAGGGGAAAGGATTCTGAATCTAGACCTTGACTTTGATGATTCAGTATTTATAATCCCGAAATTTGAGAGTTATCTTGATATAACTCCATATACATCCAAATAATTATTTGAAGACAAAAGAGATGGGTGTTAGAACATGATCAATAGATAATGGCTTAAGTCCCCTAAAGATTCCTCCACTATACTACCAAAGACCTTGTATATGCCTAATTTCATTAATAAGGTGGGATATATTATTATATTATTGTACAAAATCACTGGTAGTCCTGATGCCAAGATCTTCTAAGAATGAATTTACCAATACATTTGGGTCATCTAACTAAATGTCCAATACATTCACTAGGCTCAACTAATAAGTGATTCCCTTCACAAGTAATTGTTGGAGGTGCAAACAACTAGCAAGTTTTATATGACTTCTTACCTTGTCTAAATTTTGGCCAAAGGGATATCTTTCCCAAGCCTCAACACAGTTCCTAAAGAAATAAATAGAGTATACAACTACTATATTGATCTCACATTGGAGGATAGTAGATATCATTTTAGGAGAGTAAATGATGCTTTCATCTATTGCATCATTATCACGTTTGATAAGGAATTAGGGAGAACAAGGTTCTCACCAGTAGTAGTTGAAGAGATTAGCAAATGGGGCTCATACTTCATTTAGTTCCACACCTATTCCTATATCAGAGTAGACAATTTTAATGACTATCCATATACCCTTCCTAGATATGTTAGTGAAAAATGAGAACTGATGGAGCTATTTAGACAACTTGTAGAGACCTATAATCTCATTTCTAATAGGTAAAAAGTTGGAATCCACTTCCTAATCAATATTGGTATATACACATGTCCCTTCCTCCTCAAGGCCAAATGAATTGAAGATAAAATGTGCCAAATGAACTTAAAGACTTTGGAGTCTAGGCCATTTTTTTATGTCTATGGGAAGATCACCAGCATACTAGCACTTGCAACATATGCTCATGTTCCATATTATGAATATTATTGGTAGGAATGTGAAGATGAGGAGAGCGTCAGAATGAGGGATGATTCTAGAATAACCCTAAAATAGATTAAGAATAATGATTTGGCACTAGTCCTTGATGAGTTGGTGGATGATGAGTCCAATATATACCTAATTGATTATACATAGATAATCACTCAATCCCTACCACTAGTAAGGTGGTTAGCTCTATAATCCTTTTTTCTATTTGATATAATAACAGGTGTGATACATAGAACAATCAATTAGATGAGGAGTAAGGGGTTACAAATAAAAAGAGAAATAATAGGAGTTATAGAGAAGATTTTGAATCTTAAATATGAAGGGATTTATCTATCATAAGAGGGTCTAACTGAAACTATAAATGAATCATCAGAGGAGCTAGAGAAGAAGAAGAAGAAAAAGACAAGTTAAAAAAGGGCAATCAAGCAAGGATGGGGTAGCTTTAAAATAACTAATTGATATATCATCTAAAGACACAGTAGTAGTAGGAGATTCTATGATTTTTATTCCAATATCTTCCATAGTGAAAACCCTAATTTCCACTATTTCCCCTCCTATGTACATCATTCTATAAGCTCCAACACATCCACCTCCTATTTCCATTCCTCTAGCATTTTAAGCTCCAACACTTCCACCTCATGTTTCCTCTCCCCCTACATCTATAGCTTCCAATCCACCTACCATCCCTACCACTTTGCCTACCTTAATAGGCCAAGTGCAACCAATACAATCAATTCAAGTGGACACTTAGGGTCCCTAGTTAGTGGATTCACAAGATTCTACTCCACCTTCCTTTCTTCTAATTTCACCTTCCCTTTTCATTCCCTCCCTCTTTCAATTACATTCATAATTCATTCCATTCCATCACCATTGATTACAAACACCACTCAAAAGTAAATTGTCTCAAACTCAATCATCCTGACTTCAGTCTCGTAGGCCATCCCAACTCCTGGGGTAAGTATTGTTTCACTTTCATCCCCACTCACTTTATTTACGTCACTAACCCTGAGTGGTTCCACATATGATTGATTATTTTAATGATTTATCTTCTACCCTCCCACATGTTCCAAAATTTTCATCCCTATGTCTATTCCATCTTCCACACCCCAAATAGACATAACTATTTCCATTACCCCCACCTTTTCCACTTCCATTATTTCCACAACACCTTTAGTTAAGACTGGAGAGAATTAAGTTCTTGATGTCAATATAGATTTGTAATCTATTTAAGGGAGTGAAATTTCATAGGTATCTCCTAAGAGATAAATGGTAACATCTACACAAGGGTCTATAATTATCATAGTGTCTACCAATGTAGTAACATCAGCTATTAAATCTTTGGTGATAATGTCCAAGAAACTAGATGCTACCCCTAATTGGCTAGCACAACTAGTAGGGAAGAAGAGAAAATAAATGATTGACCCTAACACACTAGACTTTGGTCTATCATAGTTCAATAATAAGTCCAAACCTACACCCAAGACATTTTTAGGATATTTAGTGATGATAAAGGGGAGAGGTATGCTTAAATTGTAGTCCCCCCACCAGATAAATTAAAGGAAAATCTTGTGGTGGGAGATTATCAAATTTCCAAGATCTACCTTGGATGGCTGACAAGAGAGGGGTTAAACATGATTTGAAATCTACCATCAAATCCCTCATCAAAAGGATTTATCATTATAAGTCCACCAAGGATGAATTATAGAATAATTGGATCATCTTATAATTGTATTAAACTAGTTCTTTGAGTCTAGTGAATCATCATAACAACCACAGTCAGTGTAGGCAGTTAACTAAATCCTTGATCAAGATAAAATTGATATGGTTTAAGAGATTGAAAATATGGGAAGGGCTACCATATAATGGTCAGAAGAAGTCATATCTAAGGTCAATAAGGTTATTACTACAATAATGGACCAATATTAAATAATCAGAGAGAAAGAATTTCTTGAGAGAATAAGTAAATAAATATGAAGGAGAAATTCAAACCTTAAACTTATATTATCCCAAGTTGATATCTATGACTTCAATTGATATGGATACCCTCATTTATGAGAAGATACTATAGAATGATGCTGAGCATGATTAATTACATAGAAAAACTCAATTTTAGATAAAGATACTCACATACTCTACTCACAAGGCTAAGGTGGCACATGATAAGGCTATTGATATGTTATATGACATTGAAGGAATGGTGAATATGATGTCATGACAAAGAAAAGATGATTTAGAAAACTTGTTTTAGGTAAAAAAGTTTTAAAACATTTAAGTAAGTGGATGAAAAAGAATATGCAAAGACTAAAGTCTTCACCCTAGGTTCTATCCATAGGTTTATTAGGTATGAAAGAGCCATAGATAAGATAAGAATGGAAATGCGGGAAGTCAAAACTTTCAAGAAAGAATTATTTGATATTTAAGTATATTGTGTAGCCTCTCACCTCTATTCCTTTGGAGCAAAAGAAGATAGAATATAGGAAAACTTTAAGGCCTTTGATGCATATGTTAAAAAACTACAGGCTGAGAAAGACAAGCAGGCTCAAGAAATTTTGAATATTGATTAATATCTTTCTATTTAAATATTTCCACATATTGTAATTTTATTTGAAAAACATTGTAAGTTTTATATTGTAAATTTGAAACTATATTTAATAATTATTTTTGAAAAAGAGACACGTGTATTTTATGCTTTATAGTTTTGATAGTATGAAAGTTGTAAAAATTGCAATTACAAATTACACTTTCTATTTTGACAAGTTACAATTACCAAAAGTGTAAATGCATGTATTAAAAATTTCAAAGTCCATTTCGACAAAGTGACATGATTTAAATTTTTTAAAAGTCTCACTTTCATTTTACAAGTTAGGGTTTTACAAAGGTAATTTATCTTTTTGTAAGTCAAGTTCCATTTTGGGCACTACCCATTTTCATGTGGAACTATTTTTAGCCACATGCATAAGGAGCATTGCATGGAGATCTTACAATTCTATCCATACCATTCTAATCTAAAGATCATGCCCAGCTCTTGCATGCCTTTTTCTAAACTATCCTACAAGTTAAAGATGCCACAAATAGAAGAAATTTGCATGGTGCTCTCTACTAGGCATTTAAGTTTTGATAATTGTATCTCATATATGATATATTTTTTTTTAAATATGGGTAGACCCCATGGCCTAATCCATATTTTTTCTATTAGTGATATATTTCTACATTTTGAATACATTATCTACAAGTTGTAACCTTGAGAATGAAAATAAATTAAATATTTGCATTTCTTGTCTAAGAGATCCTTATGTATGTAGAGTTATTCGAGTATTTGTGGATAATATAATTCTTATTTTCATTCACAATAAATTCTTTTATGTTATTTAACCCTTCTAAAGTATTGTTTGATGAAAATAAGTGAATCTTGTCCCTTCTAGGAAAATAACAAATATTGCCTTTGATTTATCATTTGCATGAGTTTGTGCTCAAATTTTTTTCAATTGATTCCTATTATGTTGTGATTATAAATAAATCATTAAGACCCACTAAAATACTTGGTGTAATCACCATTTCAATTTTCACAAAGTTTCATTCTTAACTCTTTTCCCAATCAAAATTTAGTTTAGGAGAAAGAATGTTAGAAAATGAGAAAAACTTATATAAGAACTGATATATTATTAGTTGCATCAAATTTAGTGAAAGGAATTCAACCTTCTCTAGAGGTTAACCTCAATTTTCCAAAGTCCCATAGCTTGGAGGCTTTCCCAATGTATCATTAGGTAATTGCACAACAAGCTATAGAATCAAGATAGGTACAAACCTATGTGATGATAGTTTTTAGCACACTTTGTGGGACATTAAAAGTATAAATAAATTGGTGCTATTCTTGATGAACATTGCATGAGCTTTAGATGCATTCCAAAGGCACCTAGTAACTCCACTTGTTTATGATTTTAGGATTTCAAGAGTTACTTATGCCAAGATGACAAATGAGATCAACTATGAAAGGTAAGAAAGCCTATATTTAGATTTGTCATTTCCACTTAAAAAGAGATCAAAATTAGTTATACCTAATTATAAAGTATATCTATAAAATTTATTTGTATCCCTTACAAGTAATCATACTCCTATCAATTTTATCCCTCCAGCAATTGCTAGAAAATTTGTAGCCTCTAATGGGGCCAACCCTCTCTCTTTGTCTCAATATGATGATATACCAACCATAGCCTTAAAAAACCTACCATATTTCACTGGTGAAAATTCCACTACTCTTATAGAGTACATATAAGATATTACCAATCTATGTATAGTCCACAAAGTGGTGTAAGAAAATGTTGCAATTAAAATCTTAGTCTCCTCTTTCAAGGGTAAAGCCTTACAGTGGTACAAAAGTCTTGCTACCAACTCTATTTGAGTTTGGGATGATTTATGTACTATGATGTGTGTTTAATTTGAAGATAAGAGTGACCACATTTCTTTGGTGAAATATTTGACCACCATTCAATGGGATCCTTATGAGCTCATGATCGATTTCAATTTCCATTTTCAAAAGACATGGAATAGAATTTTGTCACTAGTCAAGTGAACTATAAATAATGATTTCCTATATTACTTGAGAGCCTTAAATAGTGATATAGCTATTATGATTCAGTCTATGGGTGGCACCACATTCTCTAGTGCTTATGAAATTACTATAAAGTAGAGAATTGTTTAATCCAAGCCAAAAAAATTACCCCAAGACCACCAATGCCTCTATTTATAGAAATAATTCCTACATCGCCTGTAATTACTTAAATTCCCACTACAAGAAAGGTACCAACTTTGACCCCACTCTTATGGATGAAATATATGGGGTCAAGTCACTACTTAAGAGTTTTGGAAATGAGTTGGTAGTAATGAAGAGGTAGCCTTCTCAAAATTATAAGCCTTACTAGTAGGCTAACCCAACATACTATCCCAATAGGTAGTGATATCAAGGAGATACGTAATATGACCAAGGAAATCAATAACTACAAGGTCAAAACACACAACCAAAACCCCTAAATGTCTATGCCTTACTTGTACCAAATATTTCTAAAACCATTGTACCTATTCAAAATAACTTGGTTCAGGACTATGAGTGGTTTTATACTTGTACACAACCACATAATTAGAATGCTTGTCTTAATGGCATCATCAGTCAAGTTTGATGGTATAAGGCATGACAAGTACACATGGACAATATGAAGAATCCATTTCTCAACAAGAAAACACATAATAACCTTCTCAAGGAGAGGCTACTCATCTAAAATAGTAAGAGGAGGCATTTTTCAATGGTGAAGGTCTAGTGGTGGCCAATAATGATCAAAGAAAAGAGCAATCGAGAGTGATCATCCCCCAAGGTGGAACAATCTACAACTTCCAAAGTTGTACTAGAACTTACAAAGAATGATACAGTGCAACGACCACCCTTTGTACCTACAGGCTAGCCCAAAGTGAAAGTACCTACTCTAAATCTTATGAAATAAGACATAGATCTAATAAAAACACATGTAAAGGTTGGTAATATCCATTTCAGCATTGTTGAGAAAATGAAGAAGACTAATTTGAATGTCACTATGTGAGATGCACTATCTATATCGACACACAAATATTTAATATAAGAGGCTTTAAAGAATTTAAAAATAACAAACAAGGCTCTAGCCAAGGGGCCTAAAACTATAATTAATCTATGCCAACCACAAACTGAAGATAATATGGGTAAAAGTGGCAATCCTCCCCCTTTTTATCTCTCATTAATAGTAGGAAAGAATCTAGTTCATAATTACATGGTAGATTTAGGGGGTAGTAGTTTTGTTATGCCCAAAAGGATAGTTGATGCTCCTACCATAAAGTATACACTTGTGAATATGGGAGTGGTTTGGTTGGATGGGACTATTTTTTAGATAGTAGGAATAATAAAAGATTTAAATCTTACTATCCATGCTTGTCTAAGCTTGTCAATATCTTACGATATCTAAGTTATCAATCTTCCCCCTTATTTCACCATTTGATTTTGTGAGATTTTACCATGAAAATGAGAGGATATGTATTTTTGGATTGGTCTCACATGTTTCTTAGGATGAGGTGTGGGACAAGAGTAAGAATAAGATTTGAGACAATAGCTAAGGACCATATAAAACCAGACACTCCTCCCATGGACATGAATTATATATTACAAGATCAAGACGATGAAACTGATCATGAAGATGTAACCAATATATAATATATTCTATATATTCTCTTAGATGAATGGGGATCAAATCTACAGTTTGATCCTTATGACCATGCACAAGAAACCAAGATAGGTACATATTAAATAATGATAATGATGTAATCATTCCTAATATTCTAAAAATACTTGAAGATCTTCAAAGAATATGAAAACTTTTCTTTGATGGTTCAAGAAGTAGAAATGAAGAGGGTATAGGTGTTGTCTTGATCTCTCCCTAAAAGGATATTTATTTCTATTCTTTCAAACTTTAGTTTAGCTTCACTAATAATGTAGATGAATATAAGCTTTGATTTAAGGACTGCATTTGGCCAAAGAGAGAGAGGGATAGAATCCTTACAGATATTTGGTGATATTGAGCTGATTATTCACTAATTAAGATCTAGAATCATGACTAAAAATAGTTTATTGAGAGCTTATAAGCACAGGTTTTGGGACCTATTTGAAGATTTCACCACTCTGATTATTCAGGTAGTGCCAAGATCATGGAATAAAGATATTGATCATATGGGCTCAGTGGGATCCCAATATAACTTACTTGAGGAAATAAATAAAGAAAATATCCATTATGTAAAATTGGTAGTAAGACTGTCTATTCTTGATAATGTCATTAATTGGCAAGTCTTTGATAATGATCAATAGATTGTAAACTTCCTAACAGTAGAATCTAAATTCTTGGATAAGAACCAATCAAAGCTCTAGGATTATATGGGGAGTAGATCATCCAAATAAATTAAAAAAAATACCTATGGGTCTTGTTATGTTGGAGAACATTCAATTCAAATGACTAGCTAAAAGGTGAGAAGAAGAAAATTTTGATAAATGAAGAAGACTATGAGCCAATGGTCATTTTGAAAGGCAAAACTATGAAGCTAGGAAAGGTATATAATGACTCTAATAAGAAAAATTTTATTGATTTATGCTAATAATTTGATGATAATTTTTCCTATAATTATCATGATCTAAGAGGGTTTGACCCTAGTTTAGCCTAGCATACATTAGAGTTGGATCCAAACACTAATCTTGTCAGATAGAAGTAGAGGCTCATTAATTCAAAGATAGAACCCCTGATGAAAAGTGATATCTTGAAATTGATAGAAGCTAATCTAATTTTTCCCATCAAGCACTCATGTTGGGTTGCCAATCTGGTCCCTATCAAAAATAAAATGGTGAAATTAGGTCGTGTGTGGATTTTAGAGACATAAACAAAGCATCTCTAAAGGACCATTATCCTCTCCTACCCATGGAGTAAAATATACAAACTATAGTAGGATTTGAAAGGTTTTCCCTTCTCGATGGTTATTATGGCTATAACCAAATATTGGTATAAGAGTTAGACTAGTACAAAACTACCTTCACCATAAATAGGGCACATATGCATACAAAAAGATACCTTTTGGTTTGACTAATGCTAGGGAAATATTTTAAAGAGCCATGGATATGGTGTTTAGAGGTATGATAAATTAAATGATCTTGGTATATTTATATGATATCATGGTCTACTTGAAGCATGTTGAAGCACACCTATACCACCTTAGAATTTTTTTTGAAGGTGTAAAGAATTTGGGGTTTCCCTTAATCTAAAGAAGTGTGTTTTCATGGTTCACAAAGGGAAACTACTAAGACACATAGTGTCAAAGGAAGGTCTTGTAATAGACCTAGAAAGAGTTAGTTTTATATTTCCATTAGTACTACCAAGTCATAAAAAAGGACTTTAGAGCTTCCTTGGAAAGATTAATTTTGTGAGAAGATTTATCCCAAACTTTGCCTCTATGTTAAAACTCCTCACTGCAATGCTTAAGAAGGATATTTTTTTAGCTAGACATAGGAGGGAAAAGATAACTTTAAGGCCATAAATTAGGCTATTTTCCAAGCTCCTACCCTGGTCAACCCAAACTATGAGAAGGAATTCATTCTCTATGCATTTAGAGGGGAAGGAAACATCTTAGACATTTTGTCTTAGCACAATTAGGAACAATTTGAACAAACAATATATTTATTCAACCAATCTTTGAAAAGATATGAGGAAAATTATAGTTTTGCTGAGAACATGTTGTAATTAAGTCTCTTAATAAATTTAGGAATAAGTTCTCAAATAATAATATTCATCTGATGGTAAGTCACCTAAGTGTTAAATAATTCCTACTCAACTGAGAGATAAGTGAAAAGTGAGCAGGATGCATCACCAAGGTCATGGAGTATGATGTAGACATCAAAGTTACCAAGTTGGTAAGAGGAAAAGGTTTGTGTGAATAGCTAGCTTTTGATATTAGAACTATTCAAATAAAATCCAAAGTAGTATATGCTCACAATGCACCTTAGCTAGCTAACCCACCTATTTTCAATAGTTAGATCCAAGACATGACTAACTTCCTATAGACAGGTGATTACTCATCTGATATTAAATAGTCTACTAAAAGGTATTATAGAATCCAATCTAATCCTTATGTCTTTATTCATGGAGTAATGTTTAGAAATGATATGAGTGGAGTTATGTTAATATGTATTGAGCATGATCAAGTTCTTAAGGTACTCAAAGAATTTCATGGTGGCTCGTCAAGAGGACATTTCTCTACAAAAACCATGACCTTAAAGATAATGAGAGGAGGTTATTATTGGCCTAGATTATTAAAAGATGCCCAATGATGGGTAAAGAAATATGAAAAGTGTGCTTACTTCACCGACAAGCAAAATTTAGCAGCATTTTCTCTCAGGCCCATTCAAGCAAATCAACTATTTTCTCAATGGGGACTAGATTTCATAGGAACAATCAATCCACCATCGAGTGAAAGGCACAAGTGGGTCCTCATATAAATAGATTATTTCACATGATAGATTGAATTAGTTGCACTAAAAGATGTTATGGAGGGGTCTATTCTAGATTTCATGGATAGTATAGTGTTAAGATTCAATATACCTCACACCATTATCTCTGATAACACTAAAGCATTAGTGGAACTCATGTGAGTGAATGGGTTGTCAATTATAATGTGTATCTGATTACTTATTATAATTATTACCCTTAGGGTAATAGCTTGGTTGAGTCAACCAACAAGAACGTTATCAAAATTATCAAAATAACAACAAAAGATAATCTAAGGACTTGGCATACAAAGTTGAAATCAACACTCTGGGATGATAGGATCACCCTTAAGAGAGCCATTGGTAATTCCCCTTTCATGTTGGTATATGGAATAGACACTCTAATCCCACTATCAATTTAGATACCATCTCTAGAGCTCAATCACTAATTGAATTTTATCGATAATGATGCATTGATAGTAATATTGGATGAACTCATAGAACTCAAAGAAATCAGGAACTGATCAATGAAGGTCTTGGAAGCTAATCAGGCTCAATCAAAAGAAGACTTTTGACAAAAAGGCATCTAAAAGGAGCTTTAATGAAGGAGACATGGTTCTCAAATGGGATGTAAACAAGGCTAAACTAGGCAAGCACACTAAATTTAATTCCATATAGAGTGGTTTATTTATTATTACTCAGTGCAAAGGAGCCAATATATTCAATCTCTCCAAGCTTGATGGATAAGAACTAACTATCCTAGTTAATGGGATATACCTCAAAGCTTCTTTGGAAGAAGGAACTCATTCTAGGAGTTAATTTTTTTCTGTATATAATAGGGTTAGTTATGTTTTCAAATAAGTTCTTTTGCACAGGTCAACTCATTAGGAGTTATGTTTCCTTAGGTTGTGTTTTTTTTCCCTATTTTATTTGTCTATCTTTTCCTATTTTTTTGTCTCTAGGAAAATCCCAGTTTTTTATTTCTAGGTTAAATTTTTTTAAGCTAATTTGACTCTATACCCAATTTTTTGGAAGGATACGGGATATAAACTAATTATCAGGAAATCATCCCATAGAGGTCACCAAAAATGTTGATATTTTTTCCCAAAAATGTTGATATTTTTTCCCAAAAATATCATAAAATTTGATACCCCAAGGGAGACCCCCTTCATTTTTTGGAAAATCCCCTTGAAACTACCCAAACCCATTTTTTCCTCTTTGCATTACAAAATCTAGAACTTTGGATGCAATTTACAAATTACAAATTGCTTCACATGTTCTAAATCTCGCAAAGCAACTAACCACCCAAACTAGTGGAATCCAAAACTTGATATGCATTTTTCAATTTGAAAAATTGAAAAATGCATGTTGAGCTCTAGATCCCATGAACATTCTATCTAGCAAAATCCAAAACTTGACATGCAGTTTATAATTTATAAAATTGCAAAATGCATGTTGAGCTCTAGATATTGTGAAGCCAAAGCACCCCTTTTATCATGGGATCCAAAACATGGCACGTAATTTAAAAACTTATAAATTTCATCCTAGGTTTTGCCTCCCACCAACCTCCTAAGCTACAAGATCCAGAACTCTAGGTGCAATTTGCAAGTTGTAAAACTTGTAAAATGCATCATAGGTTCTACCTTCCACCATTCAAGTAAATCAAACACCTCCACCTCATGGACATGGGACTTTCTCAAGCACCTCCTATCTTTACCACAACTTGCCATTAATGCATTAATTATAGAGTTTATCCTATTTAAACTAATCAATTTGGGAGTTTTTAAAGATTGTTTAATTTTTCAAGTGTTTTTTGAGCTTTGTCAATGACTCTCATATACCCAACCCTCAAGCCATGTGCCAAACAAGTACTTGCAAGATCAAGCCACAACTACAAATTGACTTCCACATCATTTTCATTATTTCACAGTATTTTCCTTGTGTTTTCTACCATTATTCCTGTAAATTTGAAGCTTTTCCAAGATCTTTCCCTTCCTATGAAAAAGGTTTAAGTTATTTTGATTAAGAGTTACCATTTCTTGTTTAGACATTATCTTTTTAGGGTTTCTCTATGTTTTCTAGGCATTGGTAGTTTCATTTTCATTGAAATTATAGTTGGTAAATCTAGGTTTTTCTAAGGTTTTTTCTCTAAAATTTTCATCATTAAAACCTTGAGATTTTTCCATCCTAAATTCACAGTCAAAATTTAGGGTTTTGTCAAGACAAGCATATATCTCATAACCATATTCCCAATTCAAACTAATGAATATTCCCTATATATACCTCTAAGGTTCCTATGGACATTGGAATTGCCTCAAACACCTAAAATATCCATGGGTTTTACCATTTTCCCAAGCACCTAAGATCCTTGTAAAGTTTCAAGTCCTCACAGATAGTGGACATGATTTAAACACTTCCTATCCCCATGAGAATTCGCATTGCTTCTAATACCTTCCATATTCATCAATGATCCAACCTACTTGGAAAACTTCCTATCTCTACAGATTTGTCACCTACATTAAGCACCTCTTAGTTCCATCAAAAAATTTATTTGCACAAAACACCTCCCATCTCTACTGAAGATTCTATTTGCTTGGAACACCTACAAACACTACCATCTCTCATAGTTGGTTTATCACAAGAAATAAATATAGATTCTAGGTCTATAAAAGATATGAAGTTTAAATCTAAAGGCCCTAGATTAACTCTCAGTTTAGAGTCCAATACAACAGAGATAATAGATACTAATTTAGGTCATATTGACCTAAGAGAATTTTGGACCAGAATAAATGTAGAGTTTAAGAGTGATTGGATCTAGAGTATTTATGACTCTAGCTTACCATAAGCTACAACATTCCCATTATCAGTCCAAATCCCTAAGTTGGTGATCACACTATTCCAACACTATGATCTAGATAGAAGAGAGGTCTTGAATTAATGAGGGGAAAGGATTTTGAATCTAGACCTTGACTTCATTGAATTAGTATTTACAATCCCAAATTTTGAGAGTTATCTTGATATAACTCCATAGACATCCACACAATTCTTTGAAGACAAAAGAGATGGGTTTTAGAAGATGAACAATAGAAAATGTCTTAATTCCCCCAAGACTTCCTCCACTAGACTACCAAAGACCTTAAATAGGACCAATTTCATTGATGAGGTGACAGATATTATTATATTGTTATATAGAATCATTGGTAGTCCTGATGCTAAGAGATTCCAAGAATGGATATACCAATACATATAGATCATCTAAAAAAATGTCAAACACATTCACTAGGATCAACTAATAATTTATTCCCTCCATAATCAATTGTTGGAGGTGAAAACAACTAACAAGTTTTATATGACTTCTTACCTTGTCTATTTTTTTTCTAAAGGGAGATCTTTCCTAGGCCTCAACATAGTCCCTAGAGAAATCAATAGAGTATAAAACTACTATCATGACCTTGCATTTGATGCCAATAGACAACATTTTAGGAGAGTAAATTATTCTTTCATCTATTTCATCATTATCATATTTGATAAGGAATTAGGGAGAACAAGGTTCTCACCAACATAAATTGAAGAGATTAGCAAATAACGCTCATACTTCATTTAGTTCCCCACCCATTCCTATATTATAGAAAACAATTTTAGTGGATATCTATATACCCTTCCCACATATCTTAGTGATAAATGGGTACTGATGGAGATGGTTAGATAATGTGTAGAGACCCATAAGCTCCTTTTCAATTGGCACAAACCAGGAATTCACTTCGTAATCAATATTTGTAGATACAAATGTCCCTCCCTCCTCAAGGCCAAATATGTTGAATCTAAAATGTTCCAAATGACCTTAAAGACTTTGGAGTCTAGGCCATTTTTTGATGTCTATGGGAAGATCACTAGCATATTATCACTCGCAACATATGTTCACATTCCATATTATAAAGACTATTAGGAGGACTATAAAGATGAGGAGAGGGTCAGAATGAGGGATCATTCTAGAATGACCCAACAAAAAATTAAGGATTATGATTTGGAATTAGTCCCTTATGACTTTTTGGATGATGAGTCCAGTATGGACCCAATTTATTATACAGAGATCATCACGTAACCCCTACCACTAATAAGGTGGTCAACTACAAAATCCTTTTCTCTATTTGATAGAATAGTAGGTGTGATAAATAGAACAATAAATTAGCTAAGGAGTAAGGGGGTATAAATAACAAGAGAAAGAATAGGAGTTAGAGAGATTTTTTATGCTTAAATAATAAGGGATTTCTCTATTAGAAGAGGGTCCAAGTGGAATAGTAGGTGAATCATCAGAGGAACTAGAGAAGAAGAATAAGAAAAAGACTAAAGATAAAAAAGGGAAATCAAGCAAGGATGAGGTAGCTAAATAAAAACCAATTGATATCTCATCTGAAGACACAATAGCATCAATATATTCTATGGATTTTATTCCCATATCTATCATAGTGACAAACCCAATTTCCATTATTTTCTCTCCTCCTATGTATATCATTCCAGAAGCTCCAACACCTCCACCTCCTATTTACACTCCTCTAACATTTCAAGCTCCAAAACCTCCATCTTAGGTTTCCAATCTAAATATATAGTTTCCTCTCCACCTATCATCCCTACCACTTTACCTATCACAATAAGCTAAGTACAACCAATATAATCAATTCAAGTGGACACTCAGGTTCCCCTATCTATGGATTCTCAAGATTCCACTCCACTTCCCCTTCTTCCAATTTCACCTTCCCCTTTCATTCCACTCCCTCTTTCCATTACATTCATAATTTCTTCCATTCCATCACCATTGATTTCCAACACCACCTAATAGTACATTGCTATAGACTTAGTCATCCTGACTTCAGTCTTGTAGGCCATCCCAACTCTAAGGGTAAGTACTATTTCACTTTCAACCCCAATCACTTTATTTACATCACCAATGTTGATTGGTCCCACATATATAATTTATTTATTTAATGCTTTGGCTTCCACCCTCCCACCTATTCCCAAATTCACAATCCCTTTGTTATTCCATCTTTCACACCCCCAATAGACATAACTATTTCCATTGCCCCCACCTCTTCCACTTCCATTGTTTCCACAATACCTTCAATTAAGATTGGAGAGACTCAAGTTCTTGATGTCAATATAGATTTTCAATCTATTGAAGGGAGTGAAATTTCATTGGCATCTCCTGAGTGATCAATGGAAACATCTACATAGGAGTCTAAAATTATCATAGTGTCTACGAGTGTAACAATATTATCATTTGATTCTTTAGTGATAGTGTCCAAAAAACTAGATGTTATCCCCAATTGGCTAGCATAATCAATGGGGAAGAAAAGAAAAAAATGATTTACCCTGGAACACTAGAATTTAGTCTATCAGAGGTAGATTGTGTAGCCTCTCATCTCTATTCTTGTAGACTAGAAGAAGATCAAATACAAGAAATTTTTACGGCCTTTGATGCATATGTTGAAAAATTGTAGGTTGAGAAAGACAAGTAGGCTAAGGAAATTTTGGATATTGATTAATCTCTTTTTATTTAAATATTTACACATATTGTAATTTCATTTTAAAAACATTGTAAGTTGTCTATTATAAAGTTGTAACTATCTTTAATAACTATTTTTGAGAAAGAGACACATGTGTTTTACACTTTATATTTTTGATAGTAAGAAAGTTGTAAAAAGCACAATTAAAAATTACACTTTCTACTTTAAAAAATTACACTTGTGTAAAAATATGTATTGAAAATTGTAAATTCCATTTTAAGAAAGTGATATGACTTAAAATTTGTAAAATTCTCACTTGTGTTTTACAAGTTAGGGTTTTTCAAAGGTAATTTTAGTTATATTTTTGGAAGTCAAGTTCCATTTTGGGCACCACCCATTTACATGAGGAGATATTTTTTGATGCATGAAGAAGAAAGAGCATCACATGGAGATATTCTGGTTCCATCCATGCCATTCCAAGATAAATATCACACCCATCTCTTGCATGCCGTTTTCTAAGCCATTTTGCAAGTTAAAGACACTAGAAATAAAAGACCTCACTTCTTTTTGCATGGATTCCTAGATATATATGCTTCTCTCTACTGGGAATTCAAGTTTTGATAACTACATCTCATCTATGAGTTATTTTTGGTTAAATATGGATAGACCCCATGGAAAATCTATCTTTTTGTTGTTAGTGATATATTTTTACATTTTAAATGTATTGTCTACAAGTTGTAACCTTGATAATGAAATGCACTGAAGATTTGCCTTTCTTGTTTGAGATATCCTTGTATATGTAGAGTTATTCAAGTATTTGTGGATATTATAGTTCTTATTTTTAGTCATAAGAAATTATTTTGTGCTATTTTACCCTTATAAAATATTCTTTGATGAAAATAAGTGAATCTTATCCCTTCTATGAAAAAAGTAAATATTACCTTTAATTTTTCATTTGCATGAGTCTGTTCTCAAATAAATTTCAATTAATTCCTATTATGTTGTGCTTATCAAGAAATCATTAAGACCCACTATAATATTTGGTGTAATCACCATTTTAGTTTTCAAAAAATTTCATTCTCAACTCTTTTCCTAGTCAAAATTTAGTATAGGAGAAAAAACTAGAAATTGAGCAAAATTTCTATAAGAATCGATATCTTATTAGTTACATCAAATTTAGTGAAAGGAAGTTGACCTTATCCAGAGGTTAATTTCAATTTATAAAAGATACACAACTTGGAGGTTTTATCATTATATCATTAGGTAATTTCACAATAAGATACAAAATTAAGATAGGTGCAAACCTATGTCATAAAACTTTTTATATTCCGTTGTGTTTTATTTCATGTAATGCTAGTGATCAATAACTAATAGATGATACATGTTTATTTTATGGTTAAAATACTTAATATGTATTCTAAGGTCACTAATTATATTATCATGGTGTAATCAAATGAAAGAATACATGGAATATAATTTTTTTAAATGTTATATTATTCTAGTAAATCCCAATGGGGATGTTACATTGTGGTATCACATTTGTGGCTTAAACTCTAGGACTTAATGATTCCACTAATGTTTTTTTATCCTTATGTTAACATAAAGGAAAATGGTGTAATCTATATCATTTAGATAGGGTAATTCAAGTCAATGACAATAGCCCTCTCTATGATCCTAACCATTTTGTTGTTGAGCAAGCAACAAAGTTAGATCAGATACCTGCAACCATGAATGAGACTAGGGATCAAATTTTAGCCTTGGAGTGGGAATTTCATGGACATGAAGAGGAATCCCATCAATAAATGCCTAAAGAGCATCCCAATGAGTAGAAATTTCCTTAAGAGTAAAGACTAGAGGAAGTGCCTCAAGACATGAGAGACCATGTAGCTATAGAATTAGCTAGGGATATGAAAAAGGTGAATCCACTTAAGTTTGATAGAACCATTATGGAAGATAGAGCTAAATTATGGTTGATTGAGATGGAAAAATATTTTGAGATTTGAAACTACTCTGAGGTCACCAAAGTAGTTTGGGGAGCTTACTACATGGATAGAGAAGAAACTACATGTAGGCCAATAAGAAGTTTGAAATGAATCTTAACTTGACCACCACTACATGGTAATAATTTGTAACACTATTCAGATCATGGAGGATTTCAAAATTATACTTTGAATAAAAGCTTATAGACTTTTAGACTCTAAAGCAAGGAGACTTATCGATGAATGAGTATAGGGAATAGTTTACCAAGCTTCTAAAATATGTGACATAGTATCAATCAGATGAGAGGTTCATGATTAGGAAGTTCATCATGAGATTAAAACCCTATATTAGTGGAGAGGTGAACATTCATGGACCATCTACCATGGACCAAGTCTTCAAGAAGGAAATTAAATAGGAACATAAGTTGAAATCTCTTGCTCAAGTCAGAGATAAGTGTTAAAAAAGTTTGAAAGTTATAAGTCAAATTCAAAAAATAGAACTATAAGTAGAGGAGTGGAGACTCAAAGAGTTAGTTCAAGAGTAAAAATACTAGATTCAATAGTGGTTTAGGTAATAAGAAACTGGCTAATAGTTTTAAAGGTAGTATCAAGCAAAACCAATAGTCTAACAAGAAGGGACCACCTAGAGGTTGCTTCATTTATGGAGTTGACCATTTTGCACATGAGGTTACCTAGGATAAATCAAGGAACAAAGGTTCTCTTCTTCCACAAAGAAATTTTCAATGACATATTCATGCATTAATTTATAATCAATAAACTAAATTTTAATCTTTACCCATAGAACTATTAGGTATTTTGTTTGATCATCTAGTTTCCATTTTGATAGATATAGGGGCTCTATGATATTTTATATCTCCTATAATTTTAAATAAGTTATCTAAAAAAGATGGAGTAATGGAAAATTCATGGTTGGTACAATATGGGAATGATTCAAAAGTCAAAGTTGGTAAGTGTTTAGTTGAATTAGAGATAGGTTGCCTAAATTCACAATAGTAGTGGATCTTTATGTACCACCACTAGGATCACATGATGTGATCCTAGGGGTTAGCTAACTTGATAAGAATAAATCCAAGGTTGATTTATATCTAAATAAGTTTGAGTGTCTAGATGATTTTGGAAATCAGACACAAATTTAGGGTGAGAAAAGAGAGTTAAGGCTTAGGCAGATTTTTGTAATGTAATTTAGGAAGGATCAAGGAAAAGGATGTCAAAAATTTATTGTCAAGATAAATGAAATGAAGGGATATAAGGAACCATCAATTGAAGATTACCCTTTCTTT
This sequence comes from Torreya grandis, assembly GCA_037957365.1. Classification (NCBI taxonomy): domain Eukaryota; kingdom Viridiplantae; phylum Streptophyta; class Pinopsida; order Cupressales; family Taxaceae; genus Torreya; species Torreya grandis. The sequence goes on along the minus strand of JARHVA010003508.1, from coordinate 538,987 downwards.
AGGAATTTTCATGATGTGTTTCCAAAGGAACTGCTAGGATTGCTTCCTAAACAAGAGTTTAATTTCTCTATTGATATCATGATAGGATCAAAACCTTAGTCTAAGGCACCGTATAGAATGACAACCACTAAATTGGTTGAATTTAAGGCTCAAATATAGGATATCCAAAGGGTTGATCAGACCAACTATGTCATGATCTGGTGCATTAATTGTCTTCATCAATAAAAAGGATGGTACTCTTTGAATTTGTATTGATTATAGAATGTTGAATAAAGTAATTATCAAAAATAGATATCCACTACCTTGAATAGATGATCTTTTTGATCAGATGAAATGAGAAATAGTATTTTCTAAGATTGATCTTAGAGAAGGATATAATCATTTAAGGATAAAGGATGATGATATTCCAAAGATGACATTTAGAACTCGATATGGGTACTACAAGTTTATAGTGTTACCATTTGGGTTTCTGAATACTCCTGAAGTGTTCATGACTCTCATTAACAATGTGTTTAGAGATTATATAGATCATTTTGTTTTGATATTTTTATATGACATTATTATATATTATAAGGATGAATAAGAACATATTTAACATCTATAACTAGTTGTGCAATGTTTATAGAAGCATAAATTGTATGGCAAGTTATCCAAGTGTGTAATTTTTCCAAAATAAAATGTAATATCTAGGACATATTATCTCTGTAGATGGTATTTCATTAGATATATAAAATATAAGAGACATTATGGAGTGGCCAACACCAAACAATTCCATGAGATAATAAGTTTCATGGGATTAGTGAGCTATTACAGGCAATTTGTTCCAAAATTTTCTAAAATAGCTAATCTGATTACCTCTCTGTAGTATAAGAATCAATGTTTTATCTAGTCAAATAAGTGTGAAGTAGATTTTCAAAAATTTAAAAGAAGGCTTATTTCAACACCAATGCTAAGAGTCCCTGATCCCAATGGTCAATTTTTTAGTGAGCATAGATTCATTGGGAGATGAATTAAGAGGAGCCCTTATGCAGGATGGTGTAGTAGTAGTCTATGAATCAAGGAAGATGAAGCCTTATGAGGTAAAATATGACCCTCATGACCTAAAACTTGTAGTAATTGTTCATGATTTATAAGTTTGGAATAATTATTTGTTGGAAAAAACATTTAAGCTCAAGACTAATAACTTGGGACTCAAATACAGATTCACCCAGCTAAATCTGAATGCTCATCAAAGACACTAAATAGAGTTTTTGTCTAACTATTACTTTGATATAAATTACATAAAAGGCAAGGAAAATAGAGTAGTTATTGCCTTATGCCATAAAATTTACATAGTTATCATGGATACTATCAAGAGCATTTTCAGGGAATGAGTGATTGAATTCTTGCTAGGAGATGAATTTTACGATCATTTTAGGAAAGTGTTATCTAAGAATGCTTAGAATCTTATGTAGAAAGGATAAAAAAGAAAGAATGATGGTATTTTATGATACAATGAAAGGATTTATGTACTAGATAGGGATAATTTGAGGAGAAAATGCTAAAAGAACTACACAATAACCCATATTTAGGACATCTAAGATTAACCAAGATTATGGTAGAGCTTAGGCCATTTTATTTATAGAAGGGAATCAATAAAGATGTAGTGTAATTTATGTTACAGTGTCTGGAATGCCAACATGTGAAAGTTGAACATGTGCATCTAGATGGATTGTTATATCCACATGACATACCAAAATAGAAGTGGTAGGTGATTAATAATGTATCCAAGGTTTATCGTTATCAGGGAATAGGCATGACATGATCTTGGTTGTAGTTGAAAAAATAACTAAGGTAGCATAATCTATACTAAGAAATTTGAAAAATGATGCACCTACTCTTGTGAAGAGATTTGTAAATGAATTATATTGATTGCATGGATTTATAGAGAAGATCATTTTGGATCATGATCCAAGGATGACTTATAGGATTTGGTTAACTCTGAATTCAGTTTTGGGTATGCAATTAAACTTTAGCTATGCATATCACCTATAGATTGATGATCAAACTAGGTGAGTTAATCAAGTGTTAGAGGATATAATTAATATGTATTGCATGGATAAAAAATATAAGTGGGGGGAATACCTTACATTGATTGATTTTGCTTACAATAACTCATAACAATCTACTTTGAAGATGGTTCCATTTGAAACACTATATAAAAGAAGGTGTAGGACACCAATCAGTTAGGATAGGTTGGAAGACAAGGGAGTCTTTGGATTTGAGATGATTTTAGAAATAGAAGGCTATGTTAGATCAATCAAATAGAGATTGTTTAAGGCCAATGATAGGTAGAAGAGCTAGGTTGATCTGAAGAAAATAACTAGGTAGTTTTTAGTATGTGATAAAGTATTCTTATGGTTAAGCTATAGAAGAGGTAGATTAAATTTAGAAAGTTAGCAAAAATTTCACCTAGATATGTGAGACCCTTAAAAGTTTTAGATGTGGTTAATCCTATAGCATATAGGCATGCTTTTCCACCATCCATAACTCTATTTCATGATGTGTTCCATGTATCTTATCTTAAAAAGTATATAGCTAATCCTTCACATGTGTTGGATTGGAATGCTTTACAGGTTTTGTATCTCGAGGTGGTCATGGTAGAACCAATGAGAGTAATTAACACTCACAAACTTCATTTGTGTAATAGATAAGTGTCACCATGCAAGGTATTATGGGACCAATACTCTGAGGATAGTGCTACTTGGGAGGATTATGATGAGTTCTACAGGCTATTTCCACATTTGTTTGCTTGATTTAATGCTTCATACTATGTTATTTTTTGGCTAAATAATATATTTTATTTAGAACTATTGTTTGAATAAGTGTCATTGAGATGATGACCAAATTTAAGGGGGAAGGATGTCACATCCTGATTTCTCACTAAGCTAATTTACCTAATTATCTATGGATTATTATGATTTTTAAATTGATTAGTTACTTTATAACTAAGTTGTAAGTCATATGTTGTTATGGGATAATTGTATTTTTCTTTGACTACATGATTACATTGCTATTATTTAGTTTTATTGTATATTATTTACATTATGATCATGGTGATTTATTATTACAATAGTATTATATATATATATATATATATATATATATATATATATATATATATATATATATATATATATATATATAATGATGTTACGGGATAATTACCTTGTTGTTGTGAGTTAGATGCAAGAGAGTTACATACCTTTTAGCATGATGGAGGGAGAGAATCATCAGAAAGGATGACATCTATGGAGGTGTTAGGAGACAATAGTGAAATGGATATAACCCATACACACACCATATTAGATAGTACACATTATATGCATTGTTTGAATTGTTAGCATTAGTACATATTTTAGGTTATCTTCATTTAGATAAATGATTATGTGTGTTAGTTTAGTTTAATGCTTATGTGAAATTAATCTTGTTTTATTGTATTGTGACTATTATACGTAGATTAAGTGTATAGTATTGTTGTATGATTATGTTATGTTATTATATTCATGATTGTTAATGCTTATAGGAATGTAAATCTACATGAATAATATCTAGTTGCTATTGTATATAGACTAACCATAATGTCTTTTTAATGTTTTAAAACATTAGATGATTATCACTATGATATTTAGGAATATCATTATATGTATTAATGCTTAATATATGAAGATAACAAGAGACATTGGATAGTTTATATAATGTAGTGGTAACAATGATTACATTATTATAATACTATTATGTTTGGTTTAATATTTGTCTCATTTACCATTACTATAAAAATAATATAATTGACTTTATTTTAGTAATGTTTTTATCTAAAGTCATGATGTTGATTATATTTTACTAAGTTATTAACAAAATTGTATATTATATCCTAAAATTATCCTATGAACTAAACCTAGTCTTTGTTAGCATGAATAGACCGTGGTAAGTTTGAAGTGTTAGTTATCAATATGAAATAATATTAAAAGTCAACTTTTTTAAATTAATATATGAACATGTAATGTAAAATTAATCATAAAAGGATTTTAAAGAATAAAATAATGATTAAAGGAATTAGGGGAAGGTTCGAAAGCAATTAGGGCTTTTCATGGTTTAGTTAAAATAGAGTTAATTATGTTTAGTTTTAGTTTGAATAGATAATCTACATTATACATGGATAAATATGAGCTATGAGATAATAGTTGCATGCAAGCTTGAATGGAGTAAGAGAGAAAGAAAAATTATGATAAGAGGTGAGTTGAGAAAGATAATGGATAGGACGATGTGGAGAAGAAGAGAGAGCAGAGCAAGGAAGAGAAGGATTTTTTAGTTCATACAATTTTAATTTAAAATATTTAAAAAGTTTAGTGATGTTATTCTATTGTTTTAACTCATAAAAATCATGTGTGTGAATTTTTTACTTACAATTTTTAAAAAGATGGAATTTTAAATTAGATATAGGTTTAGACCTGTGGATGGCTAGGCCATCCACAACATTAAACCTATATCCTCTAAATATCTAGGAATGTAAAAAAAATTTGTGTGCACCTATTAGGGTTAAATGGATTAAATTTGTTATGATAATAAGTTTTCCTAGTCAAAGAATTATTAAACTTTGGTAGAGGGTTTTAATAAAAAACTATGACTAAGTTTTATGTAGAAAGTGTATTGTATATATGTACTCAGTCAGTCAATTGTTGAAATACTGAGAATATAGATATAATACATAGGTTTGGTGTAAATTTTGATTAAAATGATGTTTGAGTCGAATAGATGTTTGAACATGTTTATAAAGAAATTCTATATACTCTAGATTAGGGTTAGCATGTTGACTATGTGATTTTGACATTTAATATAGTGAAATTATATATGTATGAAATGAGGTTAATTATTATTCAAATCCATTAAAATATATGGATTGAGTATTCTTGAAATATGAAACAAGGTGTGTGTGTGTGTGTGTGTGTGTGTGTGTGTGTGTGTGTGTGTGTGTGTGTGTGTGTGTGTGTGTGTGTGTGGACTTTATGTATATTTATTAAATGAAACCATGAGATTATATAAGTATGAGATATGTGTAATTTTAATTCCAAAATGGTTAATTGGGTGTATACTTGTCATTCAAACAGGAAAAATATATAAGAATTATGTGTATGTTTATCATTCAAAATAGTGAAGTAATATATGTTTGAGCTAAGAGTATATACTTATAAACTAAGTGTGTCTTTGGCTAATCTTGGGTAAAGTGAAAAATAGAACTATCCTAAAAAGGGTATGGTAAGTTATTAAGTCTTATTTTAGCTCAGAATAGAAATCTATATTATGATACAACTGTATAACTGATCCGTAAACTCCACTGATAAACTCTAAATGAAATTTTAAAAGCACAGATTCTAAATTTCTAAACTTATAAGATGTTGGAATGATTTAATCTGATTAAAATCTGATCCAAATCATGTTTCAAAACTGAAATAAAGGTGAATTAATAGATCACATCAAATATCCATTGAAACTGTCATATTTTTCAAATTCTTGATTTTATCCAATTTCCCGTAAATGATCAAATGAGTAATTTTTGAATTCTAATTAAAATGTGAAATATAATCTATAAATTAAATAAAAATGAAATGCAAAACTGAATTTAAAGATCAAAACATAGAAATTGTTTATGGGGTTCAGAATTCCTACGTCCCTGGGTTCGTATCAAACCAATCCATTAATTGTTGCTAAATTTGCAAGCCAAAATAATACTTTAAAAAAAAAAGATCATATATATCTATAAAAATAGTGATCAGACCTTTGAAAGACCTTGGCTGACTCAGCACGTCCTTTACCTTCCTGAATCACGCGCAGAGGCTTCTCCAAAATCAAAGTTGGAAACTTCTATAGCTCAAAATAGCATTACCAATTCTCCAAAATTGGAAAATTAATATACTAAATAGAGCATATCAAAATTATAAACAACTTTGTAGTTTACTCCGAGCTCTGATTCGGCCTCTAGGGGTTCCAAAATGACCAAATATTGTAATTGGGTCTATAATCTCGAATACACAGTCGACTTCTTGTCTTTCTTCAAGTAGAATTTCGTCCCTTTTATAACACCTAAACCTCCATGGATAAAGTGGTCAAGGAATTAAAATTTTGGGTGGCATGTCAAGGGTTCAAAACCATTGGCCCTTTCTTTTAGGTGCTTAGCATGAGATTTGAAAGTTTTTCCCTCCTTTTTTGGTGCCTTTGACTTGTCTTTGTCCCACATGCATTGGGTATGATAGTTTAAATGATTAAAATAGCCAAGTTGAGGACCTTTTCAAATGCCAAAACTTTAGGTGCCAACTTAGGCCACTACTTTGACTTGGTCCATGCATGATTTGTGGGATGACGTGGTGGGTGACGTGGCATCTTGTGCAAGTTGGCGCCTTGTTTGAAAATTTCAAATAACATGTGAATAAAAACACCAAACCAAAATTTTTTTGCACCAAATTATTTTGACACATGTCAAATGGATATTGGTCCACTTTTCATGTTTCAATAGTGCCACATCAATTTTGACACCCCTTTTTTCACCTATTGCAAGATTTCTTCAACTGGCTATATCTTGAGCATCCAAACTCCATTTTTCAAACCGTGAAAAGTGCTAGAAAGCTCTCAACGAATTCTATGATGTGAAAATGATTTAAACAAAAATTGTGATTTAAAATCTAAGGAATCCAATTTAATACCACATGTCACCACCTAATTGGTCCACTTGGTGTGTCCACATTGCACCACGTCATCTTGCGACACCCCATTTTTCCCTGTCACAAGAAAACTTCAATAGACCATATCTTTTGCATATGGTGTCTATTTTGCAAACCACGAAAAGCATCAGAAAGATATCAATGAGCTCTACACTATGAAATTATTTTCACCATGATTTGGAAAATTTTCTAGAATGAACTCTGGCTCACACCTCCCTATAAAAGAGCCTTTTGGTCTCTAAAAGTTGACTATCACCTGAAATCTTATAATTGGTCTACTGCATCCATGAAAATAGAACCTGATCATAGCAAGAGATATAAAAAATTATATTAAAATTATTCACAATCAAACTATATAAATTCCTAATCCAAAGGCATGAGTAAGTGAATTTGCAACTGCAAAAGTGATTACAACATATCAAACTGCCTGCCCAAATGTCACATCCTGTAAAGCGGTGAATTGCTAAAAACTGAAACAACTCCCAATGTAACTACAAGACAAGTTTATAATGCCAAAAACATACAATAAATGTTGTATACATGTTGCAATATAATTCCCTAGTATGGGACTTATATGCTAAGCAAAATGCAAACAACCAAAAGTGTATGCTACCTAACATCTAAACATGCCCATAGGGTCTTACAATGCATCTATACATCCATGTGCCAAAATAGATACATTAAAAATAGCAGTCTAACTGTCAAATGATATAAGGAAACAACTCACAACATCAATCTTCTATATCCCCAATGGTTTCAAATGATTTAATGTCTTTTTTATTATTAGACTACCCATACAGTAAATTCTGGAGATCAAAATCTTAGAGTTATCAAAAAGTGAGAATTGAAAAACTTCATATGGTAAACCTATCTTGAAGTGTTCCTACCAATTCTAATCTACATCTTATCAAAGCTTGTTCATTCCCTTAGGTGAATTCTTAACCATGCTTTGAAAAAAGAATGTAGTGATAATCCACTTAACCTATTCTTTCTTCTTAGTGAAATTGACTGTCTCTGTGGATTCATTATCAATTGCATATTGTTGACTTAACCTCTTTAATGGATTTTCACTTGTAGGTTTTACCTTATCCTAGGTTGTATTGTCAAATACATTATGGATTGAATTAGCTTCATTAACCTTAGTGAGAGGTTTGTAAATCATCTTAGTTTTAACATTACTTGAATGTGAAGATGAATGAAGCTTAAAACATATATCAATCCTATGTCCACTCACTTTACAATGAGTACAAAATTCCTTCTTAGGTGAGGGTCCCCTTTTTCCAATTCCCAAATTAACATAAGAATGGTCTTTAAAATATGCAATCTACTTCAACAAAGCATTTCGTTTCCAACAAGTCTTAGCACTATGGTTATTCATCCCATAAAAAGTGCATGGAAATGATTGCATTATCTTCTATACATTATATCCAAACTTCTTAGAAGTATCAATTGGATCAAAATATTTAGTGTAAGAATTATGAGGTGGAATCTCAATACCTCTTTTACCTTTAAACTTTTTAACTAGTGACCTAGAACCTTCGCTATTGGAAGCTCGTCTTCCTTTAGCCATGGAAGAAACTTCTCCATCATCTACATGCACACTAGTATAACCCAAACCTACATGAAGAGGTCTATGCTCAACCTAAATTAGGTTAGATATACCTTGGCTATCTCTACCAAGTCCTCCTCCATTATAACCCATTTTAAACAACAATTTAGATCCTATGCCCTTAGTGTATCTTTCAAAATCACCAAAAACAATATTACTAGAATCTAAATCTGAAATGGTAGAAGAAGATGAAGATTCCTGTGGTGAAAAACTTACACTGTACTCAGTCATAGTTTCTACATCTAAAGTTGAAGGCTTTACCTTTTCACATTCACCACATTGCAATCTAATCAAGAGCTCATCCTTGGATTTAGCTCTGATTTTAACTTTGCCACTTGCAATTCCAGTGCAAATTTCTGGCATCTCAAGATTGCATTTTCATCTTTGATGACCTCAGTCTGTGATAACTTGCCCATGGTTTCCTAAAAACACCTGATTTCACACTTCACACTGCAATATAATAAATCTACAAACCAATAATCCAACTATTCTGGAAGCAACTGTCAATACACAACTAGAAGCAATCTCTGCATTCTAACTGCTCTGATACCAACTTGATCTGTAAACTCCACTGATAAACTCTAAATAAAATTTTAAAAGTACAGATTCTAAATTTATCAATTTATAAGATGTTAGAATGATTAAATCTAATTAAAATCTGATCCAAATCAAGTTTCAAAACTGAAATGAAGGTGAATTAATAGATTATATCAAATATCCATTAAAACTATCAGATTTTTCAAATTCTTGATTTTATCCAATTTCTCGTAAATGATCAAATGAGTAATTTTTGCATTCTGATTAAAATCTAAATTATAATCTATAAATTAACTAAAAATGAAATGCAAAACTAAATTTAAAGATCAAAACACATAAATTGTTTACAGGGTTCGGAATTCCTACATCCCCAAGTTCGTATCAAATCGATCCATTAATTGTTGCTAAATTTGCAAGCCAAAATAGTAATTACAAAACAACAAAATATCATGTCTCTCTATAAAAATAGTGATCAGACCTTGGTTGACTCAACACGTCCTTCACCTTCCTGAATCACACGCAGAGGCTTCTCCAAAATCAAAATCGGCAACTTCTATAGCTCAAAATAGAATTACCAATTCTCCAAAATAGGCAAATTAATATACTACATAGAGTGTATCAAAATTATAAATAGCTGTGTAGTTTACTCTGAGCTCTGATTCGGCCTCTAAGGGCTCCAAAATGACCAAATACTGTAATCGGGTCTATAATCTCGAATACACAGTCGACTTCTTGTCTTGCTTCAAGTAGAATTTCGTCCCTTTTATAACACTTTGACCTCCATTGCTGAAGTGGTCAAGGCATTAAACTTTTGGGCAGCATGTCAAGGGTTCAAAACTACTGGCCCTTTCTTTTAGGTGCTTAGCATGAGATTTAAAAAATTTTCCCTCCTTTTTTGGTGCCTTTGACTTGTCTTTGTCCCACATGCATTGGGTATGACAGTTTAAATGCTTAAATTAGCCAAGTTGAGGACCTCTTCAAATGCCAATACTTTAGGCACCAAATTAGGCCACTGCTTTGACTTGGTCCATGCATGATTGGTGGGATGATGTGGCGGGTGACGTGGCAGCGTGTGCAAGTTGGTGCCTTGTTTGAAAATTTCAAATAACATGTGAATAAAAACACCAAACCAAAATTATTTTGTACCAAATTATTTTTCCATGTGTAAAATGGCTATTGGTCCACTTGGCATGTTTCAATAGTGCCACGTCACTTTTGACACCCCTTTTTTTACCTATCGCAAGATTTCTTCAACTGGCTATATCTTGAGCATCCGGACTCCGTTTTTCAAACCGCGAAAAGTGCTAGAAAGCTTTCGATGAATTATATGATGTGAAAATGATTTGAATATAATTTGTGGTTTAAAATTTATAGACTTCCATTGAATTCCACGTGTCACCACTTGATTTGTCCACTTGGCATGTCTACAACCTATCACAAGATTTCTTCAACTGGCTATATCTTGAGCATCCGGACTCCGTTTTTCAAACCGCAAAAAGTGATAGAAAGCTCTCAATGAATTATATGATGTGAAAATGATTTGAATATAATTTGTGGTTTAAAATTTATATACTTCCATTGAATTCCACGTGTCACCACTTGATTGGTCCACTTGGTATGTCCACATTGCGCCACATCATCTTGCGACACCACATTTTCCCTGTCACAAGAAAACTTCAACAGACCATATCTTTTGCATACGGTGTCCCTTTTGCCAACTGTGAAAAGTGTCAAAAATCTCTTGACGAGATCTACACTGTGAAATTAGTTTCATCATGATTTGGAAACTTTTTCTAGAATGAACTTTGGATCAATAACCTTTGAGATATTCATTAACATATTCAAGGCATATTCATATATATTATACAAATAAGTTATTGTAGTTATTTATTATCTTGGAGTATATAGTTCATACTCTTTTTATAAACTACTAATGAATTTTAAAACACAAGATTTTTTATATATAACAAGTCGATAGAGTCAAGATTGTAACAATATATATGATAATATATTTGAACTAATTCATAGACTAGTGTGAGGTCCAAATACATAACAAAACCATGCAAATGTTAGTATGTTATAACTAGATGCCGATTTCATTTATTTAACACTTATAAAAACATATAATAAGTAAGAAGAGTAGAATATTGATATAAGTAGTCTATTGACTATAATACTCTATTTATTAATAATTTGAGAGTATTATTATATTATGATGGATCATGATTGTATTTTTGTGAATATAAAAGTTATATTGGTTGTAAGAATCATATGAAGTTCTTGATTAGAAAATACAAATTACTATTAATATTTATATATTGTTTGAGTACTTGTGTGTGTGTGTGTGTGTGTGTGTGTGTGTGTGTGTGTATATATATATATATATATATATATATATATATATATATATATATATATATATATATGATGACTTAGGTACTCATATACATATATAGCATATAATTATACATTGGGAGGTATGCCTATATCTATAGTTTTATAGACTATTAAAAATAAGTCATAAGATCATGAGGGACAAAAAATTATAACTATGTGCATATAGACTCCTAAAAACATAACAAGACATATAAATGAAAGATTATATTCATGTGATATATGACTTGGTTTATGGGTTATTTAATTCTCTAAAATTGTTATGACTAGATATCTGTAATTGAGTAATGTGTACAAAAATATAATATATTATGATATTGTTGGTTGTACAACATTTGAATTTACTTACAAAAACTAGAAAACATGCAGCCTAAATATCTATTGTACCCAGTTGGTATAAACTATACTTGTTATGCTTATTATTTATGTGATAAATAATATAATTGAGATTCATTGCATATGTTTGATAAACTACATGTATGTATCATTGATTGTTCATGTATTTATCATATTTTATACTTGCTAGTAGGAATCAATTTATATGAATCTCTTGGTTATATATTATTTTAAGAAATTCTCACATTATTGGTACTAAGTAGTGAAACATATTTCACTAGCTTGCTTAGCATCACCAATGTTAAAAGAAGGTAATCCAATCAAGTGGTGTGTATGATTTTGACTGATCTTATAGATCAATTACTATTTGAAAACTTTGGTCAAGTTAATGTTTAGTTAGACATTATAATTTTATATGTATGATTTCCATGTTTTTGTGATATCATGTTAGAATATATTTTATGAATGGTACACATCATGTATTAGAAATCTTAAAGCACATAAGTACTAGCTTGTCTCTTTGGATTCTTGCGCCATCACTATATACCCATTCATGAAGGGAGGACCATTCCCTAATTGAAGGATTATGCAGGGGATCGATGGTCCATGATTTATGTGGAAAATTGCTTGGATGATGATCTCCCTCCCCACAATAGTACTTATTTGTAGACTACACTTGAGATTATCAAAGATATTAGAGTTCATGAGACTCATGGTCTGTAGAGCCTTGTATCTTATATAGTATTATTATTGAAACATTATGCCATTTATAAATGTAATTAATTACTCATTGTATATTGATAGTAGTAGTTGTATTATTATACAAGTCGTGGCTAAAACTATGCAACTACTTTCTATATTCAGTTGTATTTTGTTTCATGTGATTTTAGTGATTAATAACTAATACATTATACATGTTTATTTTATGGTTAACATACTTAGTATACATGCTAAGGTCACTAATTGTATTTTGATGGTGTAATCTAATGAAATAATATGTATACTATAAACTAAAAAAATTACATTATTCTAGTAAATCTCAATGGAGATGTTATAGTTATTACATAGTATTTCTTTACTAGAGGCTTTGGAACCCTCTCTAGTGATGTTATTGTGGTAAGAGATCCCTTGGTTAGGTCTAGCATATCCATCTTGGTTGTGACCCCAAATATTTAATGTATCAACAATCAAAAGTGTAATTAGGATTTATCTTATCTAAGATAAGATTGATTAATATATCAGTTGTATATCCCTTTGCATACAAATATGGTTATACTATTCGACTTAGGTGAGATTGGATAAATTCATTGTATGAGATATTAATAAACTTGAGTTATGTGATTGAGATTATGTGATCTTAATGGAATTGGCATAATTCATCTTTATATGATATTAGGGGCATGCCACCCTCCAATTCCCCTATTCACATCTCAAAGGTTTAGTGGTTAACCTTTATCCAATGCTTCAACTAGGAAACATCTCTACCAAGATAAACTACATGGGAAAAGATGGTTGTATTAACACACATGTGTACTCCTTCTTTTCTCTATTTATTCCAAGTAGTTTCAAATTACTAAATTTCATATTATATTCACTAATTACACTTGTAACATGATCTTGGTTTTAGGTCATACATGTATAAAAAATTCAAAAGGGATCAAGTAAAGAAAAGGTGTGTTGTACACACCACGATATGCTTTTTTCCTATTAACCTAGTAATTTCATCCTTATGCATTACTATATTAAAGAGGGGGTCAAATGTAGATACTTAAATATATATTTATATGTTAAACTAGTCTTTTACACTTGAAAAATATATCTCAAGGATATAACATTCAGTTTGACCTTCCTTTTAGCAAAAAGGCTCACATTTTCCACTTCATTGGGTATAATTACTTATTTCTTAATCCAACCTTGATTATTATGATTATCTTGATCACCTATAACCATAAAACACCTAAAATATAATATATAACTTTCACTATTATTTACAAAAGCTCAACAAATTTTCTCCATCTTGAATAGTTATATTCAGGAGAGGAAAGTAGTGTCAATGCTACTATACCTAATCCAAAACAAGTGTCCTTACCCTGTAAACACTCAAAATTTCCAAATATTTCAATGTTTATGAGTTGTCCTAAGAATGTCATTAACCCTTATATGAGGACTATTTCAAAATATATATTAAAAATACAAGTAAAAGACTACTCATTATCTATCTAGCAAATATCAGATAATCACCTATCAAGATTAGACATACTACTAAATTTAAAAGAGTAAAACTAAGTTAATTTTATCTATTCATTAATATTTTCATATCAATCATAGGAATTGTCATACTAGAGGTCTTAAACACTTAATTAACAACCCATGATACATATTTGTGAAGTTATAAGCTAGATCATTACATGCACTCGCATATAACATTCTACACTATTATTCACACACATACCAATACATAGGGAAGCACTAAATTAGTGTGATAACTTCATTAGAGTATTATAGATGTAGTCAAAACTCATTAATATATCTTGACATCATGAGCCCACTAATAAATTTTTGGTAAGGTAACCTAACCTAAGAGGGAGAGATAAGGTTTGAGTTAAAAATTAATATAGAGCATGTGTGTGATATCTAGTTACATACCAAAAAAGGTGACAAAAAACCCAAAAATACTAAATTGGTCACATATTAATACAATAAAGATTCTAAATATTATAGTTACATTGTGGTTTGGATAGTTACATCGACGTAAGTGACCATAGGTTGATGTAAGTGTCTAGGCAACCAAAAAGAATATTTACAAAATCTAATGACTGACTCTTGAATATTAGATAACCTATTTCAAAAATGGTATATCTTAGATATGTCTGAACATAATTACATAAGATAATTATTTTTTCTTTTTTGTGATTAAATAATCAAAATACTTCTTGGCATTACACTATATTTAGTATTTTTCATAATTCAACATTGAAATTGGATATTATAAACTGAATTGTTTTATTGGCTTGATTTTAAGGAATAGTTTACTTCACTCTTGAATGTCATATTCCCCCTTAACCCCTAATTCTCAAAAAGGGTTCAACACTTAGTAAAAATGATATTATTTTAGCCATATTTACATAAATACATTTACTAGAGCTTAAATTTTTCAAAATTATGTTTGTAATAAGATAAGGATTTACACACCTCATAATGGTTGTGTGCCTAATCTATAGTGTATGTGCACAAGGCTATTGAAAATTTCAAGCCTTCTCTATTCTAATGAATAAGCTAAATGAATTTTTTGTTGTACAAAAATAAAAAAAGAGCTTTTGCACATTAGCCTTACCATTAATGAAATAACACAATAAATGTTATTAACTAAATTTATTGACCAGTCAACCTTTTGTATGTTCCATATGGTCATTGACATGCCCAAAAAACTATCTAAAATGCCTTTTCAATCTCCATAGTCATATTAAAGAAATGAAAATCATTTCAAGGTTTATGGATATCACCCTTGTAAGCTGAGCCTTTCTTCCACAATGATAGAGTCAACTATACACATTTTATACAAAAAACTTATAAATAAACATAAATTATCTGATAATGAATGCATACCTAGAATTTAGTTTGTGCACATCAAAATATCAAAACTACATGATGTTTAAAAACCATAATGACATGGAAAAATTATCTAAAACCAATTTTAAATCTACAATATAATGTTAAATAATAAAAAATATTATATTAGCTATAGTGGAAAAACCAAATCATAACCATAAAATATATCTACAGATTCCCTCACTTTGAAATCCTCAAACATGATTAATTTGTGCATAGTATTAGACTAACTTTCATAGATGATGAGCTCAAATATATATTGGATTTGTTAAATATATTATTAATGATCTCTAGTTTTGAAATTTTAAAATTTTAATTATGATGATAAGCATGGGCCTACTAGAATTTACTTCCACACTTGCTTGATAGATCACATTTAATGTTGTAATATGAATATTATGATAGTTATAAATATGGATACAAGGTCAATGCTTTAGGCTTATGTCTATATTAAAACAAATTTACAAAAGAAATTAAAATTTTATCTTTGAGTATATTTTAAGGTCCTTGAATATGTTAATTTTATGTTATTGGATATAATAGTTTGTAGTTTTGTTAAAACACTACCAACATAGAATAATTATTTAGTCATAAGAAATTTTCAATGTTTATTGAAATCATGTATGGTAATAATTTCATTATATAAAATCACACTTTTGAACATCCACATTGTAATGGTGTAATTTTGTTTCCAATGATGAATTTTTCTACCACTAGTCATTAAATGTTATTAATATTTTTGTTCATTTTTAACATGCATATAAGGACTGGGCCACATGGAATGGACCCAAAAAATTACCCTCTATTATCCAACCCCTCTTTGATTATGGTGCAATGGTGGAGAAACACATGAGAACTCTAATCATGATTAGTAAAAGGATTATTTCCACTTTATGTCTTGATAATGACAAGAAGTTTGAACTTAAAGATGTAAGACATTATTTCAGAAAGTACTATCCCAATGGTGGGGGAGTTAAACAAAACATTGGTATATTACTTAGATATTCAACTAATGACAATCTTAAATATAGTTGTAGAGATATGAGAAATATGAGGGGTGATAGAGATCATTGTGAGCCAATATCTTGTGCATAAGTCCAGACCAACCACAAATTCTATAGGAAGATGTGAAAGGGTGGACTAACATAATTCATGCTAAGGATCAAATGGTATGATGAGATTCTTGCTAGACATTTCATGGTAGGATGGAAGTAGAGGTAAGTGACCTTTAGGGGGGTTATGATGGATGTTTTTAAGGAACTCATAAGATATGTAATTGGCATGTCATGTGAAGTATTGAAGGCCTTCAAGGATAACTAACATAAATAAGAGTTGATGCAAGCTTTGTTCTAGTCTGACACAGTCTACCACATGGGAAAGAATGGCTTCCTTTGGGTTGACCTTCCATGAAGATGGCCTAAAATATATTTTCAAGTAATGTGGTATCTTAATATTGAAGGGAAATTTAACCATATATTCTCACATCACTTTTTAATTCTAAATCAATTAAAAGGCCATAAGATTAGCTTTCCATACTTTTTTCTCATGTCTCTTAAAGCTATTGTTATAACCTTTCAGGAAAAACCCTCTATGGATATTATCCATCAAGGGTTAATCCTTCTTCTTATTAAATAGGTAAACCCTTTAAGAAGTAAGGAAATTCGCTTTTTGTAAAATAACAGAGATAAACTATCTTATAAGGGCTTCTTTATGGGGGGAAGAATAAGTGAAGCCTCCCCTTCTACCTTCTTGACTCCATGGGAGGGAGGGAAGAAGGAAAAGAGAAAGTATCACAACCCTTCTTATCCACAAGAGATCCTTGGTAAAAATTTCAATAGGGTCCTATGGTTTAAATAAGATATAGATAACCCCAATTTCAAACTTCATGAACTCAAGGTGGCTAAAGTTTGGAGGAAGGATAATGACCCTACCAAAATTCTAAAGGGCATCAGGTAAAAGTTTTCAAAGCTCCATGACAACTTGAAATTTTTTGATAGATGGATGGTTTCTTATATGGATCAATGGAACAAACTAAAAAAAGAGATTGACGACTTGAGGGACGGGACTGGGGATCAACAAATGATATCCAAGGGCAAAACCAAGGGCACCCCCAAGGTAAGGAGGTAAGCACCAAAACCTTAGGGGATCTTATCACTAAGAGAGACAAAACCTTGACATAAAAAAATAGAGGCATGATGGGACAAAAATCAATAAAAGTAGGTCGAAGGCCTTATATAAGAGGAATGTCAAGAAGTAGTGCAAAAAACTAGCAGGTGGTAGTAATAAGAAAAATCCATTTGAGGAAATTTAGTAGAGTGATGTGTCAGGTTAGTTTGGTCTAAGTTCTCATATTTGTAAAGTTTTTGATGAAAGTATGTGTTTATCAGGGTATGTGGGCCTTATTTCCTTTTGTCTCATTTACTTTACTATACTAAACTATGGTTTTTAGGTCCTTGTAAAAATTGAGGTTAACAATCAAATAAAAATGTGCATATAAAGATGAATAGACTCACATATCAAGATCATATTAAAAAAAATTAGTCTATATGTAAGAGAATAATATATGAGGGAAAGTTTGTTATTACTTTTAAAGTGTGTACATATAGTAGTTTTATGCACATAAATTTCTTTTCCATGGCCATTCTTTGCCATTCCTTGATATGAAAATAATGTTATTATCTTTATGTCACAATAAATAAATAAGCCTTAAATTTCATACTTGATTTATGATACATATTAGACATTGGTTAATGAATATGATCATATTTCCCTACTTCTAGTGTATGGCAAATATTAGTGTGGTTAGCTCACAAGGCTTGAGGGTGACAACATAAATGCATTGGTTCCTTAGAGACTAGGTGGAAGATAAATGAGGTGAATAATTAATAAATTGAAATAATGATACAAGTACCTTTTTCCACACTAACGAGTTAATTATCTAGATATTTAGTATTATGTATTAGATTCCATTAATATTTTTTACTAGGATTTAATGTGAAAGTAAGAGTGTAAAGTTTCCCTTGATATGTTATAAACCCAAACTAATTCTCCATAGTTTTAACAAAAAAATAATCAAAAAACAAATTACATGTGGTCCAAATTAGGAATTAATCCTTATCACTTGTTTTAGGATCTCTTACTCAATGAATATTAGTGACATAACTAAAAATCTTACCAAAAAAACAAGTCAAATTTTACATATTCATATTCTTCATTATATATTTAATATTGGCATGCTTTTATTAACCTATTTTAAATTTGTATTATTTTATTTAAGATTGAACAAGAACCACTTTTTCTTATAGACATATATAAGTTATATAATGTCTTAAAATATTTTATGAATTCATTCAATTTTAGAACATATTCCATTTTTTTAATTTCTTTGTCATTATCATTTGATTTGAAACACAAAAATGGTTTTAAATATTTAAACATTATCAAGATACACTAAATGTTACTTCTTGATTAGATTATGTATTATGAAATTAATATGTTAGACATATTTTTATAAATTATTTTTCATGCTTAGTCTATTTTCTATTTAGAAAAATTAATAACACATTTCTTTCACTTTATCAACGTTTCAAATAATAAAATAAATACAGGGAAAAAAAATTAATGGCACACTTTATAAGGAGTTAATCCTTTTCTCTTGTTGCAAGCTCTCTTAATCAATTAATGTTGGTGACATAACTTATAAGATTTATACACAAATAAGGAAATTTTTACATAATGTTATTATGCTTCATTAAAATATTTAATATTGGCATGTATTTTAACATGTTTTTATTTGTACATTTTTATATAGGGTTGACCAAGAAGCAATTTTTACATAAAAACATACATGAGTTCTAGAATATCTTACACCATTTTAATGTTTTTATTCCATTTAAATCCATGTTTAATTTTAATACATTTGTCATATGATTTATAATGAAACAATGGCTTTAAATATTTGAATATTATCTAGATGCATCACACGTTATTTTTTTATTGTGTTTTGTAGAAAGTGATTAGAATGTTGGATAGCTTTTTATAAAATCTTGTTTGTATTTAGTCTCCTTTATTTTTCAAATAATTACCAATGCATATATTTAATTTTATAGACATTTCCATTTCACCTCATTTGTGCATTTGCTAGTAAATAAAACCTCTAAAATATGTTTGTGAACTCTAAAACATATAAAAATAACCAAACCAAAACCAAAAATATGTGTCCTTTGTAATATTCCAAGTTTTATGTTCTTTGCTAGATGAATTTTCCATTGCCTTAGCCCTTTCCATTATTTTTTCTTGAAATTTACCCCTATTTCATGTCCTTTTCAATCCTTAAAATATTAATTTCAACATAATTACTATATTATGTATAATCTAAAATCTAATTATTTATAGCTTCTCAGTATTGTACACTTGAAAAATACCAATCAGGGCTCTACCCTATAGTTCTATACCCTCATGTTATTGAAAGGTTTGTATTTACCATCTCATTATGCCTAATTTATTATCTTATGGACTGTACCTATAATTATGATGACCCAAATCACATGTACACTAAAAAGCCTTAAAACATGATTTCTATCCTTCACTATTAGTTATAGACCTTCAACAATTTTCTACCCCACTATACACTTTCATTTTGTAGAGGGACACTAACATCAATGCTAGTGTCTAGTTTCCTTATCAAGTGTTCATACCTCGAAAGTAATCCATATTGAAAATATATATAAATGTATGGGTCAACCTATTTGTCTTATCTAACCCTTATATGAGATATTTTCAAAAGATGTAGCATAAATAAAAATAAAAGTCTACTCATTATTCATCTAAAAAATACCATGAAATCGCCTATTCAAACTCATTTAATAAAGTGCACAAATAAATTATATTTCCCTATTCTTTCTTATTTCCATATTAGTCATAGGAGCAGTCATATTATAGGGATGAAGCACTCAAATAATAGTCCATGAGTAGTATTTGTTAGGTTACAAGCTATATTATTAAATGCCATTGTATATAACATATTACACCCTTATGGACACATAATCCCACACTTAGGGGAGAAATGCATATGTTTGAGGCCCTTCTTGAAGTATTTGATATGTAGGAAATGTTAATTAATAAATGGGTCCTTGAGGTTAACTTGACTTCATAAACACACTAACCCATTTTTATCAAGGTGCCCTAACCTAAGGTGAAAAACTAAGGTTTGAGCTATACAAGATCATATAAAGCATGTGCGCATTATCTAAATACATACAAAAAAAGGTGAAATAAAACATGAACAAGTTGAGGTGGTAATTTTTTAATATAATGAATATTTCATAGAGGATATACGTATCAATCCATGGATAAAAACATTAACACAAGTGCCCATAAGTTGACACAAGTGTCTAGGCCTCCAAAAACAATATTTATAAAATATGATGATTGGACCTTGAACATCAATCTACTTATTCCACCTTTGTACATCTCAGATATACCTAGACATTTACAAACAAGATAAATATTAAATCTTATTCATATTGAAATTATCGTAATATCAATTGGCTTGTATATTCTATATTTGTTATTTTTTTATATTTAGTATATTATGTTACCTAAATTAATTTAATTGGCCTCTTTATAATAGTTTTACTCATCTATTTGATTAGGCTATTCTACCCATTTAACCCTCACCCAACCATAATAAGGATCAAGCATTTGCTGAACTCGACCTCTAAGTCTTTTATGAAACCATTTATTTATATAGGGTTTTTCAACTTCCTAGGGTATTATATGTTATTTTATATTTATTTCATTATTTATTTTAACAAATATAAAATGAAGGCTTCCCCCATGGATTTTTTTTTTCAAATCAGGTATAACATATGAGCAATAAGAGGTATATATTTATAAATAAATAGATATTGAGCACAAGCAATTTTAAATGTTAATGAATAAAAGTAGACATGTTTGACACTTTTCATTGAGTCACCTACCCTTATAGGTTCTAATAATCATCATCCCACTCCCATTATTCATGAATGACTTATGCTAAGTTCCACAATCCATGTTATCCATAACAAAAAAAGGTAGGTCATCACATCATGGTGATGGTGAACATGTTCTTCCACATCATAAAATCAATTTTGATACACATGGGCTCAATTTTCCATCATTTTATTGTGAAAAATTCTATAATATTCACAAAGAAATCATGGCTTCTTTGAAAAATCCAAATAATTTACTATTACACTAAGTTCCAACATTTCTAAATAATATACCATTACCAAATATTCTTAAGGTTTTTAAATGAGGTACCATTACCAAAGATTCCAAAACTTTTAAATGATATATCATTACCAAAGTTTCTAGATTTTCTAAAGGATGTACCATTAAAAAAATTTACAGAACTTTCAAATGAGGTTCAAGTAACATAGGTTCCAAACTTTTCACAACATGATAATATCAAACAAATTGATCGTAATGATGAGACATCCATTTTTCCTATGTTCCATATAGATTGTGAATTACAACCAATGATTACATCTTTGCAAACCTCAACAATTCCTACTACTTATGTGTATAATGAGTACTATGGGAGAATTATAAAGGCAAGTTTCACTCATTAAATTTCAAATGTTATCCTATATTGCTACTACTGATGATGACATGATCAAAAATAAACCTCTTACAAAATGTGTATTTTAATATACTTAACAAAAGAGTTTATAATGTTAATGTTACCTTTATTTTTTGGACATGAAGATCCTTTCAAAGATATAATTCAATATGCACAATATTTTTATCACTAAGCTAAATACGAGTGAATATTTTTAAAAGCATTATATGGAAGCCTTACATGAGAATCTTGGGATTGGTTCTATAGTTTACCAAATGGTTCCTTAACTACATTTGAGAAATTAGAGGATGTTTTATTTTTGGAATTTAATACACATAAAGTACCCAAGTTTATATTATAACATTTTTAAAAATTTAAGTAGCATGATAATGAGTCTCTTCAAGATTATGATATTTGATTTAAAAATGAATAATGTTCTTTAGCATATTGGCCTCTAGATTTGGAACTATAATTCATATTTAGTAGAGTTCTTGATTATCCACTAGAATAAAGGGAATTACATAAATGTTACACCTAATTTATCCACTTATGTATGGATGTGCATATAGATGCTTGTTTCTTACTCAAATATAAAAAATAATTAAATATATCTCCCATAAAGTACACAATCTTTGTCAAAGATACATAAGATGGGAGAAAATTGCCAAGCAAATATAATGAAAAAATATGTGGCATTCCCAATATTTATATGACACCTTTTAAAAAGTTACTCCATATGGGACTAATGCCAGATGGACATACTTCACAACCACTTCCAAGAATATTAAGTAAAAAGCATCCTTGACAAAAGGATTTTTCATGGGTGGAGATTATTTTAACCATTACCATATTGATCCTATAGAAAAAAAATCCTAATGTAATGAAATATGTTTATCACAAATTGGATATAATATCAAAGACTTACATCATAAGGGAAGTTTAAAAGATTCATTGGGATACATAATATTATCAATTTCTTATGGTTCATGTGTTATCCAAATGAAAGTTTGGGTCATTACTCATACCTATCAATAAATTTTTACGTCAGTAAAATTTAGCTATACCAAATGGATCATACAATAGATATAAATAAATAAAGTATTTTATTCTCCCACAAAGTAATATTAGTTCACATACCACATGATGCTGATGGCAATTCTACTAAGAAAGTAAGGAGAGAAGAGGAGCATGTTATGAACTATTTTTTCTCAAAATGATACAATAATGAAAAACACGATCCATTTGATGCATCTTGACCAAAATAAATAAAATATTCTAAAAATAATAATCAATTATTTTAAGAAAACACAAAAAACATTCAAACAAAATCAAAAATACAAAAAATATTCAACATATACATGTTTACTAGCTCTTTGGCATCTATGTTGTTTACTTTATGTTATTAGATAGCATATCATATATATATATATATATATATATATATATATATATATATATATATATATGTTTCATGCATACTTGAGTGTGATACATACACATGCATATGTTGTAAATTTTCTCTTCTTACATGACACTCTACTTGGGGGAGTCTTGATTCTATTTGATCATGATTGATACATGTTATATTTTTTTATTATCACTTTTCCATTATCATGTTGATCTTATATACTAACACTTACACATGCCTATACTCATGCTTACATATTATACCATGTACTTGATATACTATGTTACATGACATTTTTTGCTAACGTATATATAAAAGGACTAGTGTGATATGCTTATGTTGGTTACTTATACTTCATTTACTCTCATTATCACTTCCTAGAATGTATTTCTTATTTTATATTGTCTTTCGTGAGGAATATTTGAATATTTTCCTTGATTTTAGGCCCCTATTCCATTACATGTTATTTATTTTTGGGTGAACATTTGAATATGTCTTCCATTTAATTGTGTGGAATTTGAACATGCCCCTTGTCTGTGGTCTCTTTAGACTCCACTTTTGTGTGACATAAAATATTTTTGTATATTTGTTTGATGGTTTTTTGATCTTGTATTATACTTTATAGATGTTTCCATAATCCGTATAATGAATATTAGGTATTGTTATGATCACAGACTACAAGCTTCATTGATATATCTACTTAAATATGATATTTTTATATGTTACATTTTCACATCTTGATTCCTCTCTAAGAAAATTTACATGATTATCCATGGATTTTTATGGTTATAAATTTGATTTCATATTATTTTATTAATTTTTATGTCATTTGATATTATGGGATAGTTTTATATAGATTTGATTTCATGATTGCATTGCTATGAGTTAGATGTATTGTTTATTTTTGCATTATGATCATGTTGATTTGTTGTGATAGTAGTATTTTATGATATATGTCACGATGTTATGGACTAACTACCTTTTTATCATGATGTTGATGTAGGATAGATTCTTCTCTTAGAGCATGATGGAGGGAGAGCATCATCAAAGAGGGTAGCATAGATGGAGGTGTTGGGGGCCAATAGAGGAATGATTAGAATATATGCACACACCACATTAGTTAGTACACATTATATGCATAGTTTGAATTGTTAGTATTAGTATGTTTTTTATGTTTTTTGAATTTAAATAATTGTTTATGCATGTTAGACAGGTGTTAGTTTAGATTTATCTTATGTGGAATTAATATTATGTAATCACATTTTGGTTATTGTAAGTATATTTAGATGTATAATGCTACTATGTGCTTATGTCATGATTATTAATATTTTTAAGAATATAAATCTACATGAATAGTATCAAGTTACTATGGTATATATACTAACCATAATGCCTTTGCAATGTTTTTAAACATTAGCTTATTATCATATAATATTCAAGAATATTACTATACACCGTAATATATGAGGATAACAAAATATATGTATTTCAAATTAGTATTGATGTGTAGTAAGTCCACCAACTCTTCAATTAGCTTTGAATAATGTGTATTAGGTCCATAAAAAACATAGTAATCACTAGCTTACTTATTATTATGCTAATCTTGTAATCATACTAAACATGGTATCAACATAAACTCTAAAATAACTATATGTGGTATGAAATATATTTACCAAAAATATACAATCAATAATATATATTTACATAAATGAGTGCTATATATTAAAGCTATAATTAAATATATCCAATTTAGCATTATAATTTATGTAGGTGAATCCATCATCCACTAATAATGAGTGTTTATAATTAGAGATAACCATAGTAAACTAAAATATATTAATACTATATTGACACTATGATAATAC
This sequence comes from Torreya grandis, assembly GCA_037957365.1. Lineage (NCBI taxonomy): Eukaryota > Viridiplantae > Streptophyta > Pinopsida > Cupressales > Taxaceae > Torreya > Torreya grandis. The sequence continues at coordinate 513,870 of JARHVA010003508.1, read as the reverse complement.
TTTGTATAATCGCATAGTAATCATAGGTATGCTCATATAGCTTTATTATTATACACTAAAAGTTTTGAGGTATTAGAATAATAATGGAATATCAATATACTATGCTAATTTTGATAGTTATTTATTATAATTAGAAAATAAAACTTAGATTAAAACATGATTTGGGCGGTGGGCGGGGGGTGGGAATTAGAAGAAAAATAAATAAAACGATGATTATGGAAAAAATGGAAAAGCTCTTGCATTGCAATGAAAAAGAAAAGAAATATTGGTGGCTTATAAAATCTGGGAGAAAAATATAAAAGGGGAGATTTAAAAACAAATCATTCAATAAGGAAAATAAATAAATGGGAGTGGCATAGGGAGGATAAAAGGAGAAGGGAGAGGAGAAGAAACAAAATGAAGAAGAGAAGAAAACAAGCAAAGTGAAGTGGGGAGAGAGAGAGAGAGAGAGAGAGAGAGAGAGAGAGAGAGAGAGAGAGAGAGAGAGAGAGAGAGAGAGAGAGAGAGAGAGAGAGAGAGAGAGAGAGAGAGTGAGTTTTTCTAGATTATGCCATTTTTGATGCTTTTGTAAGATAGGTTATTTTGTGTGGAATTTGACATATTTTTGTTTTACTCAAAATTATAATTTCATAAATAAATGGACCATGTAAATAATTGATAACTAGAATCGTGAGAAGATATTCAAAAATTGAAGAAATCCTTTGATGTAAAATTCTCAGTTCTTAAATAAATGGCAAAATTGTTAAATATAACAGGGCTAACAAGTATTTTAGAAAGTCATGTGACTTTGGCGACAGTCATTATTTCAAATTTAGATGAAAATATATAAATGGAATAAATATATTAAAATATATAATTAGTGAAATTTATAACACTTTAATTTTCCTTTTAAACCTGACCATAAACTAAAGAAATAACTACAATGCTTAATAAGCCCATTAAATCTCCTTCTATGAAAACACTACAAATTGAAAAGAATCAATATCTTTTGCTTGGATAACTCCTTGTAGCACTTTCATTCCCAAATTCCAATCCAATAATAAGGTATTATGGGATATTTAATCTAAAATGAATGTTATCTTCACAAAAATAAATTATTTGGATCTCAAGCAACACTAGTGGAGAAGCCTCAAAACAACATAGTTGAAAGTCTTGGCTCCAAACAAAAACAATGAACAATTTGTTACTCAAGATTGTATGTATGATCTTGATATAAAGAATGATGTAGATCATTGAGAATGAACTTTTGTTTTATGTATTTTCTATTTGAAAAAATAAAGATTGGCATATCTAAAGATAACGATGTTGAAGCAGTTAGATGATAATATATAAGAGGATTAGATTATAAGAGAAATTTGTATATTGTCACA